>OVAP01005697.1:0-12722 GCA_900406295.1 Aurinia saxatilis
TGACTGGTTTGAATTACTTATGACCGGTTTAGTTTGTCCCTTTAACCAAAATGTATTAATACCAATTAGAGGTTAAGGGAGTCATTTTGTTAAAGTAAAACTATCCATTTAGCAAAGAACTTAAAAACTACCCTATTGGCAAATTATAAACTCAAAAACTACCCTATTTACCAATTTTTTCTTGAAAAAAGCCCTTGGGCGATGACTAGGCAGAGATATTTGGGAAACAATATTTGAGAATCTTCAGTTTAATTTGTGGATAACATTAACTCGCTTCTCATGCGATCTCAGCAGGATAATTATGATTTTACCCTTAGAAATTAACACATAGATTGACATGTGTACTGCCAACGTTGAATTGTACTATTAGGGCTTTTTAAGGGCTTCACAAGGGTTTGTATTGTTCTCTATATATACATCTGCGACTTTCAGTTAGGTTTACGTCGTTCTATTTCTTTTCGTGTTCTAGGGTTTCATAGATTTTTTTGCTAAGGTTTTGTTGGCGGTCGTCTTCTTACCGTTCCTGTTCTATTCTCACTTTTATTTTGCTTCTTTTCCAGATTCATGAAAGCTAAGCTCCTTGAAGACATGTACCTATGGAAGGTTGATGTAATTGTTTAGAAGACGTAGACGTACTAGAAAGATGTCTGTGAGGTTTCTAAAGATGTGCCTACGTGTTCTTTGGTTTAGGAAGGAGGTTTGTAAGGATTGTTAATGAACTATATTTTTATATATACTATTGCTGATCATGGATTTTGACTCTCTATTTTGGTTTGTAATCTCTACAGATTTTCACTAAAAGCTAATGTTACACTAATCAATTTTCTATTGTTTCTTCTTTGTATCTATCCTGTGATTTTGTTTTTGTATTTTTTAAATTTCGTTGATCATATATTGGATGTCAGTCTTGATTTAGGGTTTTGTTTCTACCATTTATTATTTTGTTTATCGTTTTTGTTTTTTCACCTTGCTTTGTTTTCTGTGATCCGATTCTTCTGATGTTTGTGGGTAGGTATGTCACAAGCTATATCATTCATTATTAACTTCAACAACACTCTAGAGAAAAAGGGTTTTACTTCTTCTCGAATACATCCATGCTCTTACATCTCCAGAAGATGAATGTTTGGTTTATTCTTGCTTCGTATAAGGATTCTACAGTTTTGGGGATTGATTAGATCAGTTTTAGGGTTTTGCTGAATTTGTTTCATTGACTGTCGTAGAATCAATTGAGAGCTCTTTTGGTTTTGATCTATATGAAATTTTGTAGAAGAAATCATGATTCCAATGGTCTTAGCCTCTCTGTTATCTTTTATACTAGCTAGAACTGTATGCTTTAATGCATTACACAGTCTAATGGTTTAACGTTGAAGAGAATCTTTGAAAAAAGTTCTTCCAAATACAGTCACTGGTTTTGTAGAGAATCTCAATGTTGCGAGGGTTTCATCGTCTCTCTTTGTTTTTCTTGGCTTATATAATTTGGATTTTTGTTATTGTTATTGATAATTTATCTTCTGGCGCTATTGTTCTCGAGTATGAGAGCATAAATAGCTATTGTGTGATTGTCATTATCAGGAAGTCGTTGATTTTGGAGATTGGTACGGTTCTTTAACCTCTTTTTTGGATTGTTTTATATCTTTCTATTTGTTCATGTTTTCTCTTAAAGGTGTTCTCTTTACTTTATTTTTCAAAAGCATCTCTAATCTAATCATGTTTTATTTTCATGTTTTTCTGATTTAAGATCTTTTGTTTTAAACAAGATCTAAAATGCAGTTCAGATGAAAAATAAAAGTCTGACATGAGGGAGTCATTTCCTTTTTATACACGGTGAATGCATTCATCTTTGTGGTGGCTTCTAAATATTCAGTGTTGGTTTTATGTTTTCTTAAGCTAAGATCTTTGGTCTAATCGTCTTCTTCTCCTCTTAATGTTTTCTTGTAACACATAAAGATCGTTGGTGGTGTTGATATACTTTGACTTATATGTTATGCCGTATACAGTTTTGGTCATTGGGTTCAAAAGGCATATCTATTTACTGTATGCCAAAGCTTCCAGCTTTCAAGGGGTCTGCTCCTACCAATCTTTCAGATCGTCTGGACCACGTGCTGAGATGGGTTTTAGGTTCAGTCGGCATTGTCCTATATGGTATGGTTACAATGGGAGGTTGGAATTTCTTGAGAGGTTTGCATATGTGGACACCACCATTTCCCAATCACATCGTCCCTCTACTCATGTATTGTCATTTTTTTTTTATAACGGTTAATATCACTGAAAGCAGAAATTTTAAAAGATAATTACAGAGGAGGTTTAATAATTCTGAGACCATGACTTACAGAACAGTAAATGAGAAATAGAAATTTTTCAAGAGAGATGCACAACTGATGGAACTAAATGGTGAGATAGGAGTCAGATTCTGGGTTGAGTGAGAGGTGGAAGGCTGAGCAGTTTGCATTTGATTATGGTTTTGATTTCTTGATGCAGAGATGACGTAGGCCGAGAGGAGGATGAGTGGAAACGCATGTTCTTTCTTTCCTGAGGTTGTAAATGATTATATGGATAAGAAATAAGTGGATAGTTCGTTTCATTTTCGATGTAGGTTGGGAGCTGATCTGGTGAAGAACCGTCATCTCAAACCGAATTATGATCTGCTATTTTTGTTGGGTGAATTCACGTTGTGTTTGTAAATAAAGAGGTTTATTTATCAGCTGGTTCTGTTGTTCCCTATTTGCAGATTAGTAACATTGTAAGTATACGGTTTATGCCACGGGTTCTCGAAATGAGGTGGGGTGGCGTAGGCAACCACTTCTACTTTGTTCTGCACAAGAATATGAAACACTGGTATGTATATTATAAGTTTTTAAAATGCAATTTAGTTTCTTAAATGATTTTCGTTGTTGCAGTTGTAAAACAATTATCATAAGGAGTGTTAACTTGGGAGGTATATACATTTTGTCTTTGTGTTTGTGTTTATTCAACTAATTTCGATAGACATAGCCACCTTTTTACTTCACTAAGCAATAGAGTTACTTACAGTTTTTCTAACTGTGTAAGATTTTGAATGCCAGCTGCTATGGTTCCATTTAATCCACTTGAAGACAAGTTTCTGGATGATACGTAGAAAACATGAATTCTAACAAGGAAATGATTTTAGGTTGTGTAGAATTATTGATGTTGATATTCGTCCCATGCATACTCTTGAGGGATGCTTGGATCTCCATCTCCTTGCCAATTATTTGTACTCAATCCATAGATTCCATACCCTGCTTCGACCGGGTGAGTGTAAGATTAATTGGAGACTGTTTGACCAAAGATAACCGAACCATTCGGATTTGCTTTAGGTCGTTTGACCCCGGCGTGGTTTGAGACGATTTCTTATATCTACTATTCTGACGTTATGCCTTCAGAGTTTTTCTGTAATTTTTTTATGTTCCTATATATAGGATGCTATGGAACTTAGTTTGGGTTCACTTACAACTTCATAACTAATTGTTTATATAATTGTTTTGTTAGAGCCTGTCAAGGTTCTTAAGGTCTGTACATAGATAACAAAAACTCACAAGTTCTTAAGGTTTTTAATTTTTTTCTGTATTCCATACAAAAGTAAATTGTATAGGATCTTTTTCTTCTTATAAGTGGGTTAGAGTTGATTATTAATGTCGATCTCCCATAAAAAAATATTAATTCAAACATGGTTTCAGTGTTGATTCTGGTTGCCTCTACTTAATTAGAGGTGGGACTGAAGTGGATCTACAATTAAAAATATATATACTTCAACATATGTTTGGTGGACGTCTACGGCCAAAATCAAATGTTGAGTTCAACGTATATTTAAATGTTTGCTTAACCTAAGCTTACTAGATCATAGGATCATGATGGGTAAAATATGCATAAATGACTACAAGGTTCTGATGGGAAATTCGTGTTGCAGTTTTGTGAAAATCCTTAAGGTGTAGGTATACCAAATGAGCATATGACGCAACAACATATCATCTCTGAGAAACATGCCAAGAATTATTTGGGTTTGAGTTTATAATTCCAAAATTAGGGTTCAAATTTATATATTTCGGTTTGGGTTTATAAATCCCAAATTAGAATGTAATGTAATTAACTTTTTTACCACGATATATATTTTTTTTCCTAGGAAGCAGACTGGATAATATTCAATCTAGGTCTATAAATGCAAAATTAAGGTATAGAGTGTTACCGTGTGATATATTTTCTAAGAAACTAAAAAAGATTTGTAGGAAGCTGGTTATATATTTTTGGTAGGGTTTATAAATCTCAAATTAAGGTATAATATCGTGTAATTAAAGATTTTTAAGGTATGGGTTTTTGAGGACTAGCCATATGAGAATACGAATCTTGATGAATATTAAGTAGGTAATATGAGACTCTTTATAAGTTGTGTTTACTCAAAAACCAATGTATCTCTATCATTTTTTTGGGATAAATTGTCCAACTTTTCGGTAATAACAGGGAAAATTTCTATCATGTTAAGGTTGACTACTGCTTCCAAAATATTGGTATGTTTTTATGTTATTTTCTACACACCCCCTACTATATCTCGAGTTAACATAAAAAAGAGCAAGTAATTCGGCCGGTCAAAAATATTATATGTAAAAAAGAGCAAGTAATTCGGCCGGTCGAAGAGGGTATTCCAACACATAAAGCGAGAAGATAGAGGATAAAGACCACGAGAGCTAGACCAAAGATATGGCTTGCACATTCGACCATGAAGAAACCGAAATCCGAGGGTGGTCCGGATCCCACACCAGTGGCATTGATGTAAAAGTTAAGAATCTATTGGTATGTGAATGTGATATGCTTGCTGGTTCTTTTATAAATCCTTTGTGTTACTATTATTTCTTTTTGTTGCATACCAAAGCAAGCGTAAACATAATTAAGATTTTGTAGACTGATTCACTGAAACACTAACTTATATTAATGTTGCAATATTTGTGTATACAGGTGGACGAAAATGTGGGGAGCAAAAGGAAGACGGAGATATATATAAATAGGGAATCGGTGAAAAGAGTCCAATAAGAAGAGTCATTGTTGATAAGAATGTGAGGAGTGGTCAAAACGTTATGGTAAATATCTATTCGGTTATTGTGTTAGTAGTTATTTTTTCATTCATGTGTGACGCTTGTGCTTGGCTAATATACATCCAAGTTTATATGTGCCTTGCTGTGCCAATAATAGGCTCTTGAGTTAGGAATTTTTTTTATTTGGCCTAAATTTGATTATCTTGGAAACTCTTAAAAATGTCTTCGCTGATTTTTTTGTGAGGAGGAATTTCTTTTGAAGTAGTGATTATGAATTAATGGAATTACACATATATACACAAAATCACTTTGATGCTTCAAAGTTCCAACAAACACAAATTTTATTTTGGTTTCAAATATAAGGTGATAGGATTGAAGAAGAGTTCAAGGTAAAGGGGGAATCTGATTTCTTATTTTTCTTCATTGAGAAAACATAAAAAAGAACTAAGACTACCAACAATATGGTGATGTGATTTAAGATGTAGACCTCTGGTCTAAGTATTGAGAGAAGTATGAGGATGGTGGAATAAAATCTATCATAAGCACTAATGGGGAACTAAGACAAATCTTGAAAGTTAGTTCATTAAAACACCTTAAATATATTCTCTCGGTGACAAAGGTCTT
This sequence comes from Aurinia saxatilis, assembly GCA_900406295.1. Lineage (NCBI taxonomy): Eukaryota > Viridiplantae > Streptophyta > Magnoliopsida > Brassicales > Brassicaceae > Aurinia > Aurinia saxatilis. The sequence continues at coordinate 5,667 of OVAP01005697.1, forward strand.
TCATATCCAATCTCTCGATGTTTTGGTTAGATAAGTAAGTCTCCATATCATATTTTCTCGGTGACAAAGGTCTCTCATCTCCAATCGAGTTCCTTAGTTTTACTGTCAAGAAGATTACACTTTGAATGTTCATTGGATTTGTCACAAGCTTAAACAAAATCACAACTACTTGGTTTACAATGACATTTAAAAAAAAAAAAAAGATTGATCTACTTATAACGCTTGGAATTTAACCCGGGTTTTTTTGTTCTTTTGCTAATGTTTCAATTATAGATTTATCTGGCTAACTGTCTAATATGTTTCCTTTTGGGTATAGGTTTGTCTTTTCCACTATCTTTGAAAATGTTTGTGATCGCCAGGTTTATGAAGAGGAAAGATATATATTATTACAATGTTTGTTGTATTTTTTGTTGATTTTCTCATACTACTATTTACGATTATATGTTCATGTAAAGTTATGAGGGAAACTAATTCTTGATGTTTGTTGTATTTTTGTTGTTGATTTTTCTTATGCTACTATATACGTACCGATTAATGTTCATGTAAAATGATTATTAATGTGTTTAATGAGGTAAACATTTTTTATCCCATCATCATACTGTTTAAAGAAAAAAATGTATTATGCTCATGCTTCTTGTGATGGTCCTTAGAATCCATAACATTTTTAGGACTACAATTGTATTCATTTTGAGCAAACTCAATGTTATAAATATCTCCCTATATTGAAGAAGTTAAGTTAGTTAGTGTTAATGTAATTTAAATGAATGCTCTAATACAAGATGAAGATTTTCCCCTGTTGAGGAGATGTGTAAAGCGCTTTAAATTAAGTATAGATTCTTTGGAGAAATGTTGATTTAGACTTCTAATAATATTTGACATATAGTTCTTGCTATCACCATTCTAGATCTTTTGGATGGATGCGTTTAGGATTTTGGCTGTCGAGATTATTGTTTACTGTGGTTTGGGTTTGTAGCCGTACACTTTTATCTCCTATCTGAAACTTGGTTTTTTTCTTTGACTCAGATTTGTTTCTGGAGCTTGAGCTTTGGAGGAACACTTCCAGCTTGGCACTTGCATTGAGATGGCAAGAGTACACCCACTTGGTTCATGGTCTTTGATCTCTTATCTTCGATTTTTAAAAGGTTCAATAGGACATCTGTTGGTTCAATTTCTTGAAGCTGTAAAAGCTTATTCCTTAGTCTTCTTAAAACAAGATTTAATCTCTGTGAGTTTATTAGATATTTATTTAGTTAATGTTTTGTACGATTCAGAATCATCTGGTTACTAATTGTATAGTCTAGGTGGAGAGCAGATGGTGAAGCTTATGAGAGAACGTTTAGTAACAACAAAAGAGGCTAACAAAATCGTTCCCGGTCTGATTTCTGAAGGCGTGAAGGTAAAGGTTAGGAGAGGGAGACAAGAAGCAAGTAATCCATAGGCTAGAGACAAGAAGCAAGCAATGTTTTGTACGATTCAGAATCATTTGGTTACTAATTGTATAGTCTAGGTGGAGAGCAGATGGTGAAGCTTATGAGAGAACATTTAATAACAGCAAAAAAGGCTAACGAAATCATTCCCGGTGTGATTTCTGAAGGCATGAAGGTAAAGGTTAGGAGAGGGAGACAAGAAGCAAGCAATCCATAGGCTAGATTTGTCTGAAACTCTTTTTTCAGGTGAAGGCTCATATGTTTGATGGCTATTGGAAAGATTTCAAGGACATTGGAGCTTATTATAGCGCTAACATGGAGAGTATTAAGAGGTGTAAATTGGGTCTCATGTAAACTCTTGTGAGACCTATGAGACATATTGACTCTAAATGTGGTAGCTTGTGACTCAAGTCAATCTTTTGTAGTTGTAGATTCTATGAATGTCCTCTGTAGATGCCTCGGTGTTAGCCTCCAACCTCAATATTGTCACTAAAGTAATGGTAGCTGAACGATATTCAAGTCGTATTTTCTCTGGGAGATTTGGTACTATTGTTACAAAATCTGTCTATGAAGTTCTTGATGTGTCACCAATTGTATAGTTTGTTGTTTTTGGTTATTGTAATAAGAACCTAAGACCAATTTATAATGTGTTTATTGATATCATCAAAAACATTTTATAGGAAAACACAATCTCATCATCTAACGATTCTCTGTTCGATATAGAAACTGATATATTGTCTTAACGGCTAAGATCCATTGGGAGAGGATACTAAGGAATGATCATTTCTCTCTTTTGGAACGACTACCTTAGTACCGGTGCACCATTTTCGAAAGGACTACCTTAGTACTGGTACACCATTCATCTTCTTCAGTTGTTCATAGACTTCGATTATGTCTAATTAATTTTATATTTCTGAACCATTCTCTAAATTAAACTCCTGCCTTTTTTCGACTGAGTATAAAACTTTTGTTTTCGGTTGATGGAATTTTCTCTGTCGACTCTTCAATTGGTGTTTCAACCATATTCCATAACTATAAAAGAAAAAATATTCCGTACCTATAGTATAGTGACAAGACGTTTAAACCCCAACATACACAAAAAATAAAAAGTTGTATCATAATAAACTCTTCATAAGATGCTTATTAAGGGAAAAAAAAGACTAAAACGGGAGATCATATATGAAACTATGCTGGTAGATCACTTTAACTTTCCTTCCAAGCCTCATCGTCAAAGGCACAGAGACCAAGAGCAAGGGCCCCCACCAAAGACGGTACTCCAACACATAGAGCGATCATGGGAGAAATAAGATAGAGGAGAAAGAACACGAGAGCGAGACCAAAGATAAGACTCGCATATTCGACCATGAAGAAACCTAAATACGAGGGTGCTCCGGATCCCACACTAAGGGCATTGATGTAAAAGTTAAGAATCTGTTGGTATGTGAATGTGATATGCTTGCTCGGTTCTTTTTTAAATCCTTTGTGTTACTGTTATTTCTTTTTATTGCATACCAAAGCAAGTGTAAACCTAATTAAGACTTTGTAGACTGATTCACCGAGACACTAACTTACATTAATATTGCAATATTTGTGTATACAGGTGGACAAAAATATGGGGAGCAAAGGGAAGACAGATATTCAAAGAGGAATAGGTGAAAAGAGTCCAATAAGAAGAGCCATTGTTGATAACAACGCAAGGAGTTGACAAAACGTTATGGTAACTATTTATTCGGTTATTGCATTAGGGGTTATTTTTTCATTCATGTGTGACACTTGTGCTTGGCTAATATACATCCTAATTTATATGTGCCTTGCTGCCAATAGTGGGCTCTCGAGTTAGGAATTTTTTTATTTGGCCTAAATTTGATTATCTTGGAAACTCTTAAAAATGTTTTCACTGATTTTTTTTTGTTGTTGTTGGGATTTGAAGTGATTCTCTTATTTGGATTGAAAGAAAGACAAAACTTCATTTTCTGACTATGAATTAATGGAATTACACATATATACGCAAAATCACTTTGATACATAAAAGTTCCAACAAACACAAATTTTACTTTGGTTTCAAATTTAAGATGATAGAATTGAAGAAGAGTTCAAGATAACGGGGGGAATCGGATTTCTTATTTTTCTTCATTGAGAAAACATTAAAAGGAACTAAGTGTACCAACAATATGGTGATGTGATTTAAGATGTAGACCTCTGGTCCAAGTACTGAGAGAAGTATGAGGATGATGGGATAATATCTATCATAAGCACTAATCTTATGGGGAACTAAGACAAATCTTGAAAGTTAAGTTCATTAAAACATCATAAATATATTTTCTCGGTGAAAAAGGTCTTTCATGTCCAATCTCTCGATGTTTTGGCTAGATAAGTAAGTCTCCATATCATATTTTCTCGGTGACAAAGATCTTTCATCTCCAATCGAGTTTCTTAGTTTTTACTGTCAAGAAGATTACACTTTGAATGTTCGTTGGATTTGTCACAAGCTTAAACAAATTTACAACTACTTGGTTTACAGTGACATTTGTTCTAAAAGGTTGATCTACTTATGAAGCTTAACTCTGGATTTTTTGTTCTTTTTCTAATGTTTCAATTCTCGATATATCTGGCTAATTGTCTAATATGTTATAGGTTTGTCTTTTCAACTATCTATGAAAATGTTTGAGATTGTCAGTTTTATGGCGAGGAAAGATATGTTCTTACAATATTTAGTTTTGGCTCGCTTTGAATAACAAAATTATGTTCATTATAAACATAAATACATGTAATAAAAGAGGGGGAAACTAACTATTGATGTTTGTTGTATTTGGTGTTGATTTGCTCATACTACTATTTACGTACCGATTATATGTTCATGTAAAGTTCTGGGGGAAACTAATTCTTAATGTTTGTTGTATTTTTGTTGTTGATTGTTTTCATACTACTACATACGTACCAATTATATGTTCATGTAATATTATTATTAATGTGTTTAATGAAGTTAATATTTTTTTTTATCCCATCATCATATTGTTTAAAGAAGAAATTGTATTATGCTTCTTGTGCTGTTCCTTAGCATCCATAACATTTTTAAGTTAAGTTAGTTAAGGTATAAAACTACAATCATTGGGTAGGAAACCAGAGAATAACCCATGGTTTCTTATTTACATAGTAGGTTTAGACATCTAACTCGTGCTATCTTTCACATCCTTTTAGCGTGAACTCTCAGCTTCTGAAGACATGCAAACACCTTCTATGAACAATGTCCGTCAAAATATTTCCAGATGAAGATGATCTTTGGCTAATGAGATATTAAATTATTTACATTGTTTTCGTTTTTAAAACAACTATTCTCATTTTAAATATTAATATACTTATAGAATTAAAAAGAATTGAAACAAAAAAAAAAATGTAGAAATTAATATCACCCGCGCAGGCTACCACACATTAGTGTTTTTTTAACCAAATTTTTAGAGGAGGTAATTGTTTCTAATTATTTGGGTGCAACCGAGCTATTCTTGAATCCTCCTTTCCCGGAGGTCAAAGCATTCCGATCAAAGTATGTTTTTTTAGATTATATTATGTTCGATTTTCTGATGAACTGTTTCAAAGTAAAAGTGGATATTAATAAGTTGTCTATTTTACTTAATAAGACCTTGACAACTACAACGTATCAAAGCAGTAGTAAAGATCAAAATCCACAAATCCCAGCAATTACACTGTAGCCTATTAATTTAATTAATTAAGCCAAACCGAATATTCAAAGGTTTTTTGTTTTGGTTTCTAATTTTTCTATGGGTTTTAAATTCAATAATAATAAAATGCTAGACCCAGGGATGATCAGTGGATTATCTCAAACTAAACTGGATGTTTATTCATGTTCTAATTCTACTCAGTTCCAACTCAAATATAATTATACATTGGTCCACTTTCGTGGTATCAATCACTTCTCTTGACTATTTTAATGCCTAAACTTTCATTTGGATTTAAACTAGCTAGAGAGCTTTACTAGAGCAGATTTGATTTGTTCACAACTTGCCTTAGCATCAACTTTCGTTGGCTAAGAACAATCTGCTCTCCTAATAAGGTTTCAGAAATTCTACTACACTTTCGTTTAATAGGAAATCTTAAGAACAAAAACTAGGTGATCAATTCTAGTTCAGGTTTTATTAGGATGGAATTCTCTACACATCTACCTATTTACATCCAATTACTAACTTAACAATCCATGAACTCCCTAGATCTAACAACCTAACTACTCACTCATGACTAAACTAACAAGAAAACAATAAGAAATGATGAACATAATTAAAAACAATGAAATACTGAATAATACTTTATTGATAATAAAAATAATGAAATAACAAGGTTCAAAAAAACTTCTCAATAGTTGGAAATGCAAGGAATGAAAGGAAGTGAACATCCCTAAAAAAAATCTCCAAGAGAAACTCACAAAATCTCAAGAACAATGAAGAACAATAAAACAAAAGTGTTTAGATCTAAAAGAAATGAATAAAAACTTGTATAAACTGTTGTGGAGGCTCAAAAAATGGCTTTATAATGAAGGGTTTTCGTGCAGCATCCATCAAAATAAGGTAAGTTTTTGTCAATCTGATGATTGACAAGTTTCCAAAAATACACCCGATCGAGCACGGATCGATCGATCCGCACATGGATCGATCGATCTATGCTGAATCTCCACATGCAGGTCGATCTGCAGATGCTCCACATTTTCTTCAGTAACATGGATCGATCGATCCAACCCAAAAATATGCAATTCTTCAATTTTTGCTCACACCTTCATCTTGAAGCTCAAATCCATACCCCAACGTGTTTGTACCTGTTAGGACTCTAAAATGACTCGAAAAACAGTTAAAAACAAATGTTAAAAAGTGTTAAAAATGCAATATATCAATTCCCCCAAACTTAACCTTTGCTTGTCCGCAAGCAAACAACAAAGATTAAAGAAGAGAGAAAGGTTTGAAGGTGGGGACTCAAAGCTAGAAAGCATGGTATCTAAGTTCTAAGGACGGATTCGAATTAACGCTAATCTTTGACATGCAAAACCTTTACCCATTCAAGCTTAATACACCTCAATCTGCTCTAATTTTATCTTTAAGCCCAATGGCAATGATCCCACTCAATTCCTATTCACCTTCCCTTTACATTCAATTAAACAATAGACGCAGTATAAAAAATGGACAATTGATCACAACATTTAGTTCAAAGAGGAAAAGGTTCAAATGCAGGTGGTTAAGTGTTTCAAAATTTCAAACGTTGACTAACTCTCAAGAAAACGAAATGTTATCATTATGCAAAAATAAGTGAAAGAAAAGAGCAATTGATGCATACAAGCAAATTCTTCCATCTACCCATTCCCAATTCTTGAAAATTCAAATCATCACTAACTCAACCAACACCTCATCATCTCCTCCAAATCAATCCATCCTAGAGAACTCTCTAAACATAAAATTCCTAATCACTCTTTAGCTAACATAACAGTAATGTTTTGTTTTTTTCCTTTTTTTTTTTGAACGTAAGTAAACAGAATTAACAGAAAAGTTAAAAGAGTGATTCCAAGTTATGAGTTCTTCTAGGTAAAAATTAATCCTCTATTTCCAACCACATTCCAATCCTCTATTTCCAA
>OVAP01005698.1:0-12721 GCA_900406295.1 Aurinia saxatilis
TGCTAACCATAAGAAGATTGCTTATATAAGCATCGACCCTAATAAATTTGGACCAAATGTTTTAATTTTTATTTATTTAAATAGGAAACAGTTAAGAAATTTTAGGCTTTAGCAACTTCAATGTTGATGCTCTTACAGTGCAGTGAAAACAAAATATCCTCGGTGATTGTACAATGCATTATTATATATATATATATATTGTGCTATAGATATCTAATTTATCTTCAAGCTATCCTTCTATATATTATTTGAGAAGTCGTTTTATTAAAAAATCATGTGCACCAATATTCTACTTATGACGTGGAAGTCTTTGAAAAATATTGTGGTTATACATTCAACATTAAAATAGAGTTATTAGGTCGATCATGTCTTTTCAAGACTGCAAATTTTGTGAGATATGGAGATTTTTTATGTGATCCATAAACACGATTTCTTTTAGTTAAAATCTTTTCGTCAAATAATTAAAACCGTTTGTCTATGAAAATCGATGAGATTTGTCTTTTCAATTTTTCAAAACGATTACGATTTGAATAACTTAATTTTCTGGGGAAAATTATGTGATTCTAGATTTTGGGATCGATGATTGTTAGGTTATGGAATCTTCAATCTTTTGATTTGCGATGGTTAGTTCATTCATGATTTTTATGGAGATTTAATTGGACTGACCTAGCGTGCAGGTTCAAATCGTTTTTTTTTTTTTTCGTGATGGTTACTAAGTTTGATGATGATGATGATCGAACGTTCTTCTTCGATTTATTCTCTTTTTCGATTAGTGAGTTGAAAGAGTATCGAAGAGTTATGTATTGAAGAAAAACAATACTATGTTGAACACACACAAGACTCCAAAACGAAGCAAGGTATATGTGTTAACCAATCGAACATGTTCCTTCTTTTCCAATGTTTTGATTTGTTTATATTGTTTAATTGATCCAATTCTTGCGGAACTGATTATTCAAAACAAGTTAAGGGAACTCTTGTTCGTTCTCAACGAAATCAGAAGATACAATTCTCTTTATTTAATGGATGTGCTAAGTAAAAGAAAGCAGAAGATAACTCTAGAAGATGAAACTATGTTTCTTAGTCATGAATACCACGCAAGCTCTATTTTTTCATATGCTCCTTCAGTTCCACATAGTTTTTCTTAATTCTATTTGATAATTGATCATGTGATAAGGATAGTTTTAGTTGATTCACTGTAAATTTCACATCCTATGAGTTCCAAAGACTCCAATTTTGTTTTCTTTTTTACAAAACTTCGACAATATTACTACAAAATAAAAAGGGTCAAAGTAGTTTAATCTTTGATCCATAGTCTCTACCTTTCAGGAAAGGGTCAAATTACACTTTCCTTCACTCTTTTTACGTAAAAAGACGAAATGCTTTGAAGCAATATTATTAATATATAAGTTGAATTTCATTGGTTATTATCAAGCTTGAGCACTAATTTAAATTCTATTTCACCAATGAAATCACATGTATTTTACTAATATACTATAGCTATATATTCATTTCATAGTATGAAAAATATAATATTGCTTTTCTTCAATCAGAAGGACAACAACGACATTGCTACATGTGAGCTCGAAAAACAGAACAAAAGAAGAGAATCACAAACTCTTGAACATGAATGATGTTGATTCTGCAGATCGGGTACACATCTAAATTGGGTTTCAGTCATAATTCGATTATAAGAACTCAGTCAATTGACCCTAACATGTATAATCTCCTTTTAGTGTTTCAGAGACCGAGGGCTCAAGTGAATGGCAAGACTTATGAATACAGCAACGGAGGTCATAACGATAACTCTACAAATAGCGCATGATAACTTAGCTTCAATTTAGTTTCCAGGTGGTTACTTTACGTAAGTTTACAATGCAATTTGTATATTTCCGGTTTCTTGCTTCTCAAGTAAATCCATGTTTGCGCGGTAGCTTTTAAGGGTCGGTTTTACAACTTAGAACTGCTCATTTCTTTAGCTATTTTGATGATCAGAGCGACAAAGACGATTCAAAACCTGGAAGAACAAGATCTCAACGTTCATGACTCGAAATAAGAGTAGGAACAAAATACCTGCGATGTGTTTGTTTTTTAAGATTTTTAAATATATTATCAACCCAAAATGTGAAACCGAATATTCACAAATTATCTGCAAATGATACAATCTCCTAGGATTACTTAATCTCTATATAAACTTTCGTAACGAATTCAATCTTTTCTCACTAATCATATTTTATTTCTTGATATGTCGCAGATTTATAAAGTTTTTGAAGTGGTGTTTTGTAAGTGCTCGAACCAGATAGATTCGTCATTGCACATATGAACTACATAGGGAACTCAATCTCAACGGAGTGACAACGCAAAACACAATTTCAATGAAGCTAAGGCTCGGTTAGCGCAATCTGATGGAACACAATCCCATCAGATTGCTTCTATTACCGTTGAGTACAAACTTCAAAATGGGGTATGATTTTAATAAAAAAATATATTAAGCTTCAAGTTTTCTTGATAGTGTAGGTTTTTGGAATTAATGCTTTTTCGGTTTGATGGATGTTTAGGTTCCCAAATGTATCAACAAGCTTGCTCAAGCCGGTATCAAGATTTAGGTTCTAGCTGGAGACAAAATGGAAACAACTATCAATAATGTATTGGGTAATCAACCTAGAGTCTTGAATGTTTTTGCGTGTGTGTGTGTTTCTTGGTTACTGACTTCAGAATCTTCTCTTGCAGATTTGCTAAAAGAAATTTTTGTGGAAGATATGAATAAGATTCCCAGGATTTTACCAAAGGTAAATCTTATGTGGTGTTAATTAGTTATGGGCTATTCAAAAAAAGGGATGAATAAATTAGATGACAGGAAAGATTCAATTTGCTTTTTGTGAAATGCAGTTCCACTTATTTATTGTGGTTTGCAGCATTATATGCCACTTGCTGATTCACTTGTGTTGAACAGAGATATTTTTACACAAGTGCCAACTTTGTTTGTTCATGCCTGATGGCTTTCTTTCTTTGTATTTGGTCTGTTTCAATTCTAAATGGTCTGTAGTTCAGAGGAGTGCTGAAACTTTTTGAGCAATATAGTACTTGGCTTCTTGTTTTTTCCATTTGAAGTTTTGGTTGATGCAAGCTAGAGTTCTTCTCCTGAGGCAGGACAATGCAGAATTTTCAAACGACAATGTTACAACAAAAGCAATCACTGAATAAATAATATCAGTCCAGTATGTATTTAATTATGAGTTATAGAGACGTCGGTGAAACTTGCTGCAAGTAGGATAAGGGCCAGAGATTAACATTCTTCAATCTAGAGAAGATTACAACGTCATGCATATCTAAACTATGAGCCATCAGGATGAACATACAATCAAGCAATCTCACAGAAAGGGAAGAAGAGCTGGATTAAGCTAGAGAGTGCTAGGAATATATAGTTACTTTTTTGTTTTATACAAAGACATGACATGATGTTTGAAACTAAAAGACAACACATAACTAGACAACTAAAAAATTATTCTAAATGGATGTTTCTGAAAGCTGAATGTAGAATACAGAGACATGTATGTGTTGTTTGAAGGTTTCTTTTGCCCATCGGACTTGTTATTCAATCAAATATGAGATTTGCATTAATAACAGAAGGTGATCTGGTTTGAAGTGGATCAACTTCCTTGTAATAGAAAATTGATCCAAGTCAAACCGGACCCTTCATCTTCATGACATCAATTAATACAACGTAACGAACGAAGCAAATTGTTACAAAAATACATATAGAAAAATCAATCAATCAATCAATACACACAAAACAGAAGTTAGTAATGAATTCAGAAAGGAGCAATGTTGGTGAAAACGTGAGAGAAGGTATCATCATCAAAATCATCAAAAGCAGTGAGAAAAGCAGGTCCATCTTGGACGACCAAGTCCAAATCAAAGAATAGAAGAGGGTTTGTAGTCTCCATCATCGAGACCTCTGCACAAGTGTCCTTAAAAGAAGCAGAAGGTAAATCATCATCCAAGACAGAGGACTGATGAGGAGGATTTAGGGTTTCATTATTGTTGTGAGTTCCATCATTATCATTATCATCCATGAGAAGGTGTTGAGTAAAATCGTCAAATTCCTGGTGGCTTTGGAAAACAACATCGGATATCAAAGTTTCAACACTTGTGTCAAAGTCAATGAGATTGTCGTAATCCATCTCTTCTTCTTCATTGTTGTTATTGAAGACAAGACTCTGTGTATCCGCACAATGAGAGGACTCAATAGTTGGTGGCTCGTGAGATTCATGATGATTCTCGTTCTCGTTCATAAGAAGAGTTTCGAGATAATTTTCAAAATCCACCTCTTGATCATTGTTGTTGTTATTGAAAGCAGCAGGAGGTAAATCATCATCGTCATCCAAGAAAACAATCTGTGTATTCGCACAATCAGAGGGTAGGGTTTGATCCTCGTGATGATGATTCTGCTTGTCGTTCGTGAGAAGTTGTTCCAGATAAGTTTCAAAATCCATCTCCTCTTCATCATTGTTGTTGTTGTTATTATGGTTGAAAGCAGGCAAATCATCCAAGACAACCATCTCTGTCTGTGCGTGAGGAATTAGGGTTTGGTGGTGAGTTGTGTGATCATCACCCATGATGACTTTCTGAGCAAGCAACTCCTCGACGCTTGCAATCATCTCTTTCGTGGAGTTGATGGCGTCCATCAAATCATGGGGATCCTCGGAGGGCACATCATCTTCCCACCAGAAGCCTAGACCGAGAGACTTGCGAGCCTCCTTGGAAAGAGGAGCGGGAGGGTGTCCGGAGAGAAAAGCGGAGAGGACGGCATCGGGAGAGGAGTGGCCGAAGGAGTAGAAAGAGACGTTGGAGGAGTCAGAGGAAAGAGGAGCCACTAAGATTGCGAGTTGGGAGCCGTCGTTGAGAAGACAAAGCTGAGAGGCCTTGCTGTAGAGTCCTCCCCTTCGTTTGCTGTGAGCAACGGCCAGAGAAGGTTTACTCTCGATCTTCTTCATAGGGATCTTCCTCTTTGTTCCCCCCTTCTTCTTCTTCTTCACCATATCACCAGAGGAAACCATATTGTCACGATAAGAGTATCCACGAGTCCTGTTTTATCTAAAGTTTCCTTTTGCTTCTGAAATTCAAACAACAAACCGTAAAATTGATCACCGAAACTCAAGAGCAGAATCGAACAACAAAAACCCTAATTTGATCTGAGGAAAACAAGTAAGCAGATCATTGGTGTGTGTGACTATTATTTATAGACAGAGAGATGGGTGTGAATTTTCCTTTTCTCTAACCGTATTTTCCATTTTTTCTTTCTTTTAACGTCGTCTTTGACCGTATTTTCCTTTTCTTTTCTTCCGTGTTACTAATTTTTAATTTATTTATTAATTGCACTAAAACCTTGCTAACAACATCAGGAGCATTGCACTTTCGTGATTTCATAATAAACCTAGATATATACCTGTGCTATGCCCATGGACATATTAATTTCAATTTCATACGTATGAAATTATAATTTAGTAATAATACAAATTTAATTCTGCAAAATTCCTACAATATCTATATATGTTACATAGTAAATGCTAAATTACGTGAATATACTACATATATATACCATTTTCCTTTGATCCTAAAAATGTATCTACCATGTCATTTTTTATTAGAATAAGAGTGGTTCTGAAAATGAGTGATCCAAAGTTGCGATGTAGTTGAAATGATTATATAATTAATGTTTTTAATATGATTGTGAATATAGTTGAATGTTATATGTTATCCTTTTTTGTCTGATATTATATGTTAATTATATAATGCGTAATTAGCATTTATATTAACCATTAAAACAATATATTAATTAAGTGTACAACAACATATATGTATAAAATTAACTAGATTATTTTAGTGTACTTATCACATTGAAGATGTGCAATAGACTTCAACCGTTCGGTTCTTTGTAACTTAGCATAGATTTCTTTGTACTACCAATTGACCATTGGATTTTTCAATAGTCATGCACCTTAACACGCACAAATTGTACTATATATGTATTAATGTTCTGTGAGCACAAAAATCCTAGGTGGCAAGCTTACAATGATTTAATACTTTGTTCACTAAAAAGATTACATATCTTAATATTATTGGATGTATGACATCTCATCGAAGCCCGTTTTAGTTTTTCTACGGTCCATAACGATAAAAAAGGTTCTCTATTTAAAACCCGGATCCATCGGATCAGTATCAGTTTGTCAATAACCGTCTCAAACCACTCTTTAACCGACACCTTAACCAGTTGGAGCTTCCGCCCTGGGTTCGAACCCACTTGGCCACCTTGTCCACTGGTTTCCAGAGGAAAAGGATTCAGGGCCTCGTGGGATTAGTCTTTGGGCCTAGGCAGCCTTTGGGATGCCCACGGTTAAAAAAAAAAAAAAAANACTGTCATATCCTATGTTTGACACGTTAGTCTTTTACCTTTTTAGATTGAAAAAGAAAAAGAAAAAATGGTTGATTTGAAAGAAAAAAAAAAAGGTTTGTGTAAAATACGTTGGAGAATAACAAGTATGTGGGCCCTACCATTTATACAAGAATTTTAATATCCTCTAACTTCTCGGTAGAGGATACAACTGCTAATTTCTATAGGATCTCTCATATTTATTATTTTCTGTTCATAATGTATTATACAAAGTACAAACCATACAACCAAGATTTGCTTGCGTTCGTTTTTGTTTTATGCTACTATTTAAAGCTTTCGAATATTTTACTCTAATTTTTATACGATCTCAAAATATTTGTATGAATCTATAACAAATATTTCTATAATAATATGTGAGTGATCAAATCAAAATTGTATGACTTAAATTGATCTTTAGAAACACTGGTTCAATTCAAATTAAATTATTAAACAAAATTATCATTTATTTTCCCGGTGTATAGCACCGGGCATAATACAAAATTGAATCATACCTTTTGCTACTTTTCATCACAATTATCAATCACCAAAACTGAAAAGAACAAATATAAAGTGGGAAGCAAGGAGATAAAAAGAAACCAAAGGGGATTTTATGATAATCTATATTCTTACACTAAGTTAACAATCAAACCATTTAAGTTAAACATCAATTTTACAAAACAAAGACCGGGAGAAGAAAACAAGAAGAGCCAAAGAAACTGTTCTCTGTAGTTTATAAATAAAAAAACATAGAGACAAATTAAAGTCTTACAGTATAACAGAAAAGCAGACCATGAATGAAAGCTTCTTCTTTTTAGTTGGGAGACATAAAATGAACACGAGCAATTGTGTACTCTTTTCCAGCGATCCAAACACCAGTCTGTGACCACTGTACATCTTCCCAATCCAGATTCTCCTCCAACACCTGTTCTCATTTCCAAAACCAACAAAACATAAACCATATCATCAATTTGTTTTATAATCAAATCCAAGAAAGTTATTATTAAAAAAAAACTGAATCAGAAAAGTTATTAACCTCGACATGTTCCGGTGGGAGTGGAAACCCGATAGACCGTATAAGGTTCTGCGGGAGAGGTTTCTTACAGCGTGACCAACGGAAAACATCGATTATAGTGTTCTCTGAATCTGTTTTGTCACCATTTGTCACATGAGGATGATGGTTCTGTGACTTGGTGTTGTTATCTGTCTCCATAGCCTCATGTGATGGCTGTTGTTGTGAGGCTTGGATTGCTTTCATAGTCTTCTCCCCAGCGAAACAGAGCTCATACCTTTTTTGCACACAAAGATTAAATTTAGCATCTTCAACTTCGTTAATATCGATAAAAAACAAAAATATGTTCATATAGTTTCAGAAATACCTGCATGAGTGTGTTTCTAAGTACAAAACTTCTCCTTTCTTCAACCGGGCAGAGGTAAAAAGAGGCTTTTTGAGACCCTTATCAGCAACAATACTTATGCTATATTTGATCCTGCAAAAAAGTGAATCGATGCATGAGTAAAACTAATATTGCCTCTGATTCCTTTTAGTAAAGATTCTTCAGAGCATTGGACTGAAAGCTTCAGAGTTACCAAGGTTCATTGCAGAGGTTGTATTGTATTGTTACTTCTCGAACAAACCTTTGCTGCCGCAGAGCATTCTACAGAACAGTAAATAAGTCATCAGTGCTTGAATGAAACAATATATGAGAAAACTATGTGAGCCATGTGTTATATAATCCATAAGTGTTCGAAGATTGCCCCAAATGCTTGCAGTCAACAACACTGCAATATGTCTGATTTCAAATTCAAGTGAAGTGAGGATGTCAAGAATTAGAGACTCAAAGATTTTGAAACTGGATGTTAATTACCGAAGCTGCAGCCCTGGTGGTCATAGACCTCTCAACAGCCATTGGTGCAAGTGTTGGCTCCACAGTTGAGGAGTGTGTAAGAGATGGTTCGAGTTCAATAGTTCCACCTCCTTTCTGAAATCACAACATCAGAAATTTCATAAGAGTTAAACACAAATTCACTTTCTAACCTGGATATTATGAAGATACTGGGAAAATATTGTCAAGGAAACAAAAAGGACAAATAACGAAGAGCTGTCAAATTACCTTCACTATATAGCACCGCTCAACTCTGTAACTGCATCCGATTCCTGCTCCCCATGCACGAGAGCGTACATTGTTCCTCAGCTTGGAGGTATAGTCTAATAAATATATTGATCAATTAAAAGTTAGGATAAAAAGTTCTCTTTTACTATAAGATGGGAGGGAACTCAATCAATTATGTAATTTTTCTGTTCATGTGCATAGAAAAGTCATTTAAAAGTGAATAAAAGCAAGATAGAGGAAAACTAACTAACATTCTTGTGATGGCAAGACTCTGATGGTAGTGCGCAACTCTTGCATTGTTGGTGGAGGAGGGGAAGCTGTGGGACGGCAGTAACCTGTATGCATGAGAACTAGAAGAAAAATATACCAGAGTCAAAGTGATGCTCGATTCGGACATCAATTGCAAAGATTCTTAGGACACGTACCAGCAACAAGATCAGAATCATCTGTGTATATATCTGTTCCCCATAGCTGGCCACCTCTTACCTGCATAGACACGAGCAAATGTCTCAGCAGGGAACAGAAAGGGGATGCTCTAAAGAGATGTGTTACCCAAATTAATAGGCCGTGTAAATTCATACAGCATTAACAGAGATACAGTTTGGAACCAAAGCTATTTGAGAAATGACGCTACACAAGTCAATTCAAGGAAAAGCAATAAAAAGATTATGGGAAGTTTGGATGTATCATTGCTTACTTGACGATTAGTAGCAGTAACATGCTCAGCTGGAATCCGCACTTCAAGAGTGGGGCCATTATTTGCAAAATCACCACTTTTGTCAGGATGAGAAGATTCATATTCCTTCCACAACTTGATCAGTTCTTGCATACATTCACCAACTTTGTAAACAATTGACATCTCTGATTTGCCTGAATCATCAGTATGATGAATTTCAATAAAATCAAATTGAAATTTCGCAGAATAGCATAAAACATATAATATATGTAGAACATAAAAGCAGCAGACAATAGATGTTACCTAGACCTTACACCAGTTATGAAAAACAAATAGACATAAGAAACTTCAGCAACCCAAATCTAAACAAGCGAAACCGACATTTTTTGGCCCAGTTTATTCAGATCTTGAGGTATCTATATATCT
The DNA here is from genome assembly GCA_900406295.1 of Aurinia saxatilis. Classification (NCBI taxonomy): domain Eukaryota; kingdom Viridiplantae; phylum Streptophyta; class Magnoliopsida; order Brassicales; family Brassicaceae; genus Aurinia; species Aurinia saxatilis. The sequence goes on from OVAP01005698.1 coordinate 9,644, forward strand.
GACATTCTACTTTAGGAGTAAGGAACTGCAACCTAAGGACAAGCCTAAGAAGCAAATCTCGATATGGATTGGTTATTAAGTACATGCGTATTCGTAGATGAACACTATCAATGCACATTTCCAAAAAAAAGAAACAATTATTTTGTTTACTGTTTTCCTCCATCCAGTGCAACCCAATTCCGTTCGCAGGGATATAGAAATGAACGGTTACCTGGTACTCTGCAAAATAAACATAATCAAACACGGATGATACATCAAAATCCAGATTAGTGATTGAAAAAAAAAGTTATGACATAGACGATAGCTTACATGATAAAGAGAATACAGGACAAATACTTTTAACACAGAAAGAAAAGGAGGCGGTGGGGAAGAATACCTAGAGAAGCAACAATTTGGGGTTTTAAGAGATAAAATGACACTACAGAATATAAGGACAAGCAATAATTGCCCCCTATATCATATAATGTCGTATCACCAGCAGATTTTACCAAATATCAATCAATTGTTGCGTGCCGCGTGTCTCCCTAAATGGTATGGAATCTACAGAAATCTGCTAAACCAATGACAAGCAAGATTAAATGAGTAAGATAGAGAGGCGCACCCTTCGTTGTCCTGACTCCGTGAGCGGGCACGATCGCGATTTGTTGTTTGTGGGCTGCCTCTCGGTCTCAGCATTCTCTTCCGCTGCTGAACTCCATAATTGAAGGCATCCTTTTCCCTCTCCGTTGCTCCTTCACCCTCCAAACACCCATCTTCAGATTCCTTTTCATTAATTCTGCTACGCTTTTCAGCTCTTTCTGCTTCGACATCACCATCCCTTTCTCTCCTTTTTTCCTTGGATTCTCTTTCGTCTTTTTCCCAGCCATCCGGCTCATTCTGCTTCCTCTGCTCTGATGCCACATATTCCTGTTCTGCAGGTTTGGCAGATGCTTCTCCCAACTCTTTCTCATTCTGTGCGACCTCTTTTTCAGCACCAGTCCGTGGCTCTCTTTTGGTAGAATCTTTATCCTTATTCCTTTCTCGATCTTTCTGATCCATCCTCTCCCGTTCCCACCTGTCAGCTTCTTTTTCTTCTCGTCCAATCTCTTTGGGTTCATTCAAAACAGTACCAGCGATCACAGTTCCTCTACGGTCATTTCTGTCCTTATCACGGTCCCCCCATTCTCGGTGCTTCAACTCTTTTCTTTTCTTATCTTTGTCTTTAAATCTATCTTCACTTTTTGCATCAACCTTGTTTTCTCCAACAGTCTCACGTCCCTCTAGTTGTGCTCCCTCCACAGGCGCAGAGAAATCTTTTACCCCGACCTCAGTTGGGCCTTGAGGATTACCACGGGAAGCAACCCAAGGATCCACATTTGAGCTGGAACCTTCAGCAACTCTCTTCCCTCTATGGTAATCCTTCTGCTCTTTCCAAGCCAGGTGAGCATGCCCGTCTTTTTCCATCTTATTCTCAGCCTTTTGGTCATTGTAATTCTGATTGTCCCTATCAAATTTGGTATCCCTAATATGGCTTGCGGTATTACCTTTCCCGCTAAAATCATCGACTACACGCTCGAACTTAGCATCCCTATCATTCTTAGGACCTTGAATTTCCCTCTTTGCCTCACCATAAATATCTCTCCCATCATTCCTAGTATAGCTTCCGGTATTACCTTTTCCGCTAAAGTCATCGACTGATCTCAAATCCCTGTCATTCTTAGGACCCTGAATCTCCCTCTTAGTCTCACCGTAAATCTCTCTCCCATCACTCCTGTTCTCTCTACTCTCAACCCTAACTTCCTTACCACCATCTCTCTGCTCCAACAGCGCAGGAGCATGACTCAAATGAGGATCATTCGAAGAACCCGGCGTAGGCAGAGAAGGAGACCGATACACAAGCTGCAAAGGAGAGCGTCTCTCTCCATCTCTGGGATCACTTCTAGGAGCCTTAACGGCTCTTGATTCAACCTCATAAGCAGAAGCGGAAGCAGGAGGAGGAGGAGGAGCAAGTGGTGGATGAGAGTGAGGATGAGGAAGCGAGTGAATGTGAGATTGAGACTGAGACTGGAGATGCTGATGAGGTGGTGGTGGTGGTGGTTGTTGATGGTGGTGATGTTGTTGCTGTTGCTGTTGCTGCTGCTGATGAGCCTGAGCCTGAGACGGTGGTGGTGGAGTTATTACAGGAGGAGGATGAGTGGATTTAGGGTAAGATCCAGAATCGTCGTGAGGGTATTTGACAGATGAAGAAGAAGGTGGATGAGTAACACCACCATCTTCATGAGATCTCTTCGGAACACCACTCATCACTCCCAAATTTCACAGAATTCAGACCCAATTTTGAAAACTAAATCTCCGGATTTCTTACACAACCTAGAGAGAGAGAGAGACAAAAACACATAATTTTCCATCACTACAACAACAACATTGAATCCCTAAAATAAACAATTAAACGAAACAATCGAAAAGGATTTTTTTTGTTTACCAATTGAAAGTGAAGCAGAGCAAGGAGGAGGAGGAAGCAAACCCTTGTTGGAGATTTTCAAATGGCGAAGTTTTGCACCGGTTCTCTCTTGAGTGTTGTTTGTTTTTGGATTGATTTTGGGACAAAAATGTTAATTTCTTTGCGTTAATATTTGGTTTCTTCACGGACCGTGCACTTACCCCACATTTTTAGGTTTTATTTATTGCGTTATTACCCTCGTACTTTATTCAATCTTTTATATTTTCCAAATGAGTTTTGAATTTCATTTTTACACCCTCTTTTTAACAAGCGCATATGGGCCGAATCCGTCGAACTAGGCCCAATTTGTCAAACCCATCAATTGTACTTCTTTATAAATCAACGTCTTCTAGACGATCAAAACAGTACAATTACATGCTTTTTATGCGTTCAGCGTCTCATGATGTAATAACCCTTGAAAAAATAAATGATACAATTTCCTATTTAAATACATTGCAAGAAAAATGAGGGTAATGCTCTATATTGTTTTCAAGTGCAGTAAATGTATATACTAACACTACAAGAGAAAAGGTCAATTACATCATTTTAATTAGATCACATATTAAATGATATAAATTTAAATCATTTATTTATAAATG
>OVAP01005699.1:1050-12720 GCA_900406295.1 Aurinia saxatilis
AAAAAAAAAAAAAAAAAAACAAACTCCATACTATATATGCATTTTTATAATGGTACGAATATGATTACGTTTCCGTTTCCGGGATTTTACAGATTAATCATTCTAATAACATAATATAAAATTTAATAATTTCATGTTGATAATAGAAAAAAAAAATCATACGAAAATTTAGAGTCTGAAATTATTAAAACAGAATATTCTAGGATTCAAAAGTCAAAAACTTAAAACATTAATATCTTTACGACGACAACTGTTTCATTAAAAAGGAAAATTCTTGGACGTGCTAAAACAAAAAGTTTTCTTTTTGTTTTGTTTTTATTTTTGTAAAAGGCTTTCAACTTAAAATGCTGAAAAGAAAATACAATGTTATGACTGTTAGTCATAGAGTTTTTAGAGAGTAGTGTGGAAAGTGGTAATACCAAGCATAAAAGCTACAAACAGAGCCTTAGTGACTGTGAAAGAGAGAGGCAGTTGGCAGTTAATGTGAACTAGCTAATGCCGCAACCGCTTGAACCACCACGTCCGCTACGTCTGCGTCCTCTCCTAGGACCAATTGTAGTTCATGTCATATCGCTAAAAAAAAATTCTTCGCTAGTCTTTTCACTCAGCTTTAGCATCTTCGGCCTCAGCCTCACGTGGTTTTCGTTTCTCATTGAAAATGAATTTTTTATTGTTAAATATTTTCATTGATTTGAGATAGTTATTCTTTCTAGTACATATATGATCCAGCCATGGTCACTGACTTCTCCTCTGTGGCCATATTTACTAAGGAAACCTCGAAATGGACCCTTAATCCCTAACAGCATCTCCATCTCTAATAATGATAAACACAAAAAAGTAATATTAATTAGAATCGTGAATGTGTATCTTAAATATTGAGAATCCACTCAAAAATATCTCAAATGAGATACTTTGTCTTTGAGACTTTTTTGAGGAGATTCTCAATATTGGAGATACAACATTCAATATTTTAAACATTATTTCTTTGTTTGTTTTTTTTTATTGTTTGAGAAGCTTTCTTAGATTCCATTGTGGGATTATCAGTTTGGTTGCTCATATATTGGTTCTGATGCAACATCAAGTTCCTTGTCATCTAAGTAATGATAATGCACCGTGCTTCTCAAGCTTCAAGAATATTTATCATGTTTAAGTTTTCATTTTTACTATTATGATACGATATCTAGGTGTTTTCCTTTTCTGAGATATTATTTACTTTTCCTTTTAACTCTTAGTCGGTTTGTGACTACGGACATGTATTTAAATAGAGCTAGAAGCTCTTGTGATATTCAGTTTTTGATATAGAAATAAACTAGTGTTTTTAACTCTTTTGCTTTGTGAAGATTTGATTCAGTTCATCTTAACAAGAAATGGTCTTAAGAGTTGATTGAATTCCTCTTAATCGATCCAAGTAGGTCTCAAGAGAATTCAAATCCTCTTGATTGAGCTACAAGCTAACTTATAGGTCTAAGGTGTCTCATAAACTTCTTGATTGATCCTCAGTCTAGTCCTATCCCTGCGCCAGGTTCTGACATCAAACATGATGCATAGAAAATACAAAAAAAAGTAGCAATTTGGTTAAGAAAAGTAAACCACGGTGTTCTCACCCTCAAATGCATGTCTATAGAACTAGACTTTAGAGATACTTGTTGACGCTGAGTACAAATTCTAACCCACTTGAACAGACTCCAAAAAAGGCAACTAATAAAGAGATTATTGTACAAGTGCAAAAAATGTCTATTTAAAGGCACACCATATATATTGCTGTTGTGGCTCAGGTGTTCAAAATTTTGCTATTTAAGTAATAATACTTCATCCTCACAAATCAAGAGAATTTAACAAAACCAAAAAGATTTATCATAAATCCCAAACCCATAAATCACCACCTCCGTTGATTTTGATGCAGATAAGACGATCAGAGAAATTTGTGTCGTTGAAGGCGAATGCAAAATCAAAATCCATTAAAAAAAACACACGTACTAATTCTTTGTGATGAAAACCCAAGATTTGGTGAGGGGGGAGAGATCTTGAGGAAAAGGAGTTTTCAAAATTTATTTACAGTTGGCTCTAACCGAATCCACTGTCAGGTGAAGTTACTTTCAGCGTGTTTTAATTCATGGTCTGTAATTAACACACGTTGAAAATAGCTTTACTTGAGACAGTGGGTTTAGTTAAAGCTAACTCCAAATAAATTTATTCTCCTTTTCCTTGGGATCTCTTTTCCCTCAACAAATCTTGGGTTTTCACCATCGCAAATAATTACTCTCTCCGTTTTATAAAGAGTGTCATTCTAATAAATGTTACTCATATTAAGAAAACTTATAATTAGACAAATTTACCCATATTTAATATATCATTAATTTGAAGAAATTAAGCTTTGGCTAAGGGGTAAATTTAGAAATTGAGCTAACAAATTACTTTGAAAATGTAAAACAACACTCTTTGTGAAGCAAAAAAAAAATTCTCTAGAATGACACTCTTTTAGAAACAGAGTATGATTTGTCATTCCACCTTACCTCAATCACTATGGGGAGAGGCACTTAAGACTGCAGCTTACATTCTTAATCTGGTACCAACTAAGGCAACTGCAAAAACATCTTGTGAGCTTTGGACTTGAAAGAAATCTAGTCTAAATCATTTTCACATATGGGGATGTCGAGCCGAGGCTAGGCCTTACAAGCCTGAGAAAAATCTGGACTCTATAACTATGAGCAGTTACTTTATTGGTTATTTTGAACGATCTCGGGGGTACAAATTTTATGGTCCCACACAAAAGAATATTTTTTAGACGGGAACAGCTACGTTCTTTGAGGATATTAGATTTTGGGGGACATCATCTTTGAGGAAGAATCGGATTCAGTTTCTAAAACGATTCATATAGTTGCTTTGGATAAGGCAAATTTGGAACCCCAAATTGATAATGAAGCTCCTCCTCAAAATGAAGATGACGATAATATCGAACATGAAGGTCAAATTCCAAATCCTCAAGAACCAGTGCATCAAGAATATGTGCCTTTGCGGCGATCCTCTAGAGAAAGGAGAAGTGCTATTACGGATGATTACATAGTATTTCTTATGGAACAAGAGGAAAACCAAATCCAATTGAAAGATGATCCTATCAACTTCCGTAAGGCCATGGGTTGTTCCAATTCAAATAAGTGGGTCAAACCTTCTAAAGAAGAGTATCAGTCAATGCTAGACAATAGCGTTTAGGACATCGTCTAATTACCGGAAGGAATGAAACTCATTGGTTGCAAATGGATATTTAAGACCAAAATGGACTCAAGTGGTGTGGAGAGATATAAGGCTTGTCTAGTAGCTAAAGGCTATTCAGAAGGAAGGGATTAACTACAAAGAAACCTTTTCTCCAGTATCATCAAAGGATTATTTTAAGACAATCATGGCTTTTGTTGCACATTATGACTTAGAGCTTCATCAGATGGATGTCAAGACAACGTTTCTCAATGGGAACATTGCTGAGACAATTTATATGGAGCAACAAGAAAACTTTGTAATAGGTGATCAAAGAAGATGGTATGCAAATTAAATGAATCCATCTATGGGCTAAAACAAGTTTGTCGCCAATGGTGCCATAAGTTTCACGAGGTAATCACCTCCTTTGGTTTTGGGGTGAATTTGGTTGAAGATTGTGTGTATCAAAAGTTCAGTGGGAGTAAGTGCATTTTCCTGGTATTGTATGTTGATGACATAATACTAGCCACTAACGATATGGCCATGTTGCATGAGACCAAAAAATTTCTTAAGAAAATTTTTTAGATGAAAGATCTTGGTGAAGCATCTTTTGTATTAGGAATCCAGATTCATCGAGACAGAATTCGAGGTACTCTAGGATTATCACAAAAGGCCTATATCGATAAAATACTAAAGAGATTTGGCATGCATGATTGCAAGCTAGGAGATACCCCAATCTCTAAGGGAGACAAAAAATTTATCAATCAGTGCCCTAAAGGATTTTTGGAAATTAAGGAGATGCAGACGATTCCTTCTGCATCGGCAGTAGGAAGTCTGATGTATGCTCAAGTTTGTACGCGTCCGAATTTAGCGTACATTGTTAGAGTTTTGAGCAGATACTTAAGTAATCCAGGTATGGACCATTAGAAAGCAGCTAAAAGGGTCATGAGGTACCTGCAGAGAACAAAAGACTATGTGCTCACATATCAGAGATCAAATAATTTGGAATCTTTGGATATTCTGATTCTGATATGGTTGGATGTCAAGATAGTAGAAAGTCCACTTCAGCCTTTTTTTATAACAGTTTTTTAGGCATCCAATCAAGGACTTTGGCTGAAGAATTTTGTATCTGGGCTGCGAATTCTTGAGGGAATTGAAAGATCACTTAAGCTACACTGTGACAACAAATCAACTGTTTTGTACTCCAATAAAATAGGAGTGCAACAAAGTATAAGTTTATAGACATTAAGTTCCTCGTTGTTCAGAAAAATGTACAAAGTGGAGTGATTTCCATAGAACACTTAAGGAGAAACTCCATGATAGCAGATACTCTTACAAAAGGTCTTTCGCCAAAGGTTTTCATGAGAATACTGCTCGGATGGGTGTTTTAAGGTTTGAGGATTATTTGGTTTAGTGGGAGTTTCTCATTCAGTTTTTGGGTTCCATGTTTTAGTTGTGTTTATGCACATTTTCTGATCAGAAATAAAGTTTTTCAGTTCACACTCTTGTACAATAAAGTTATAGGATCTCAATAAGGTAGGACCAGTTGAAAATCGACGTGTATTGATCACTTTTCATGTGACTTTCATGTCACACTTTTTATAAATGATTTATGTCATTTGACTATATTGATTTCAGTGACCATGGAAGGTTTAGTTATGGTTTAATAACGAAGACCGCCATGATCCTATGTTATTGTAGTCAATGGACGAGATTGTTTATGCCTTGCTATATAATGACCCAGTGAGAGATTGTAATAATTATTTTGGGGTCATACATGTTTAATTAATGTGTGTGTGCACTAAAATTCACACAACCACAAACTTGTATAAACAAAAATTTTAAGGGATCATTGACTATCTTATTGTACGAATCACTTGCAAATATGACAGCGGAGAAAGCAAAGAGAACGGACAAAATTTAAAGACAGAAAACAGAACGGCAGAAAAGATGAACGAAAAACAGTAAATATAGATGAATCACGAATTTTATTTCTAGAGCTCTCTAGGGTTCGAGAGGCTAAGAGATTTTTGATACAATGTAAGTTACGACTAGCAAAATATATACTCTCAGCTAAACCATCCTAGGTCGTAGGGCCTATCATGGGCTTCCTTCCATTTCTTCGTAGACTGCTTCTTAGATAACTTCCATTTTTCCGATCTGGATCGGAGAATTTCCTTTTCTCCGATATTTCTTCGGAAGCTTTCCTTTTTTACGTTGAACAAAAAAGACTTCCTTTTCCATAGGTACATCTACAAATAGTATGACCTATTGAAAGGTTTGGCTCAGATATCGGCCCAAGATGGAATATCGGATAATTTACCCTGTTGAGAGTGTAATCGGACACGTAGGTCGCATTTCATGATAGTGTAAGTTAATGTTACTTCGTGGATCATACGTTCTCGTTGAAACTAATTACTTGGCTTGATTGATCCATGGAATTGCATTGAGCCTTGACGATTGACGTTGTTTCGCGATCATGACGTTCGCTTAGGTCGCGGAACGCATGCTTAAGGATGAGCCGCGACACAGACTTGGTCCGTGGGTCGTGGGACTCATTTTTTGAGACGAGCCTTGATATACAACATATCCCGTGACCCATAATGTATGCACGGGTCGCGGAAATACCACGAGCCATAAGTATGCTTGGGTCGTGGGACGCGTTCAACTCTTGCTCCAGGTCGCACTAGCCGTGTTTGAAGAGAAGTCGCGAGCCTCGTGCAGCTTTGGGTCGCGGGATGAATCTTCGAGTGATTGTGCGAGCCATTGCCTCGCCAGCTCGCGAGAGATGCACAGGTCATGAAACGGTGAGACAAGTTGCGGAGCACGTCAAGACGCGAGCCAAAAGTGCTCCAGGTCACGGGAGTTTCATCCGAACGCATGAACGGATGAGCCACGATGTTTGCAGGTCACGGTTTACATTCGGGGGTGAAATAGCAAGCTTCGACCATAGCTAGGTCGCATGAGGGGCTCGTGGCGAGAAGAGTGGTGAGCCAACCTTCTCCGTAGGTTGCGGAACATGCTTGTTCCGCAAAGGTGCGAGCTGGTCTCGTTGCTAAGTCGCGAGAGGCTGGTTCGGAGAAGAGTCGCGAGCCAAAGAGATTTGTGAGTCGTAAATTGGTTCTCCGACCTTATCGTGAGTTTCTTCGTGCATCGTAAGATTCGTGAATGACCCTCGACGATGCATTCGTGGTCATATAGAATCGTTAAAGATGATTATTGAAGACTTGAATGATCCACGATACTTAGTCGTTTTCATGGTATCAATCTTGAGGGGTGGAATCCGACCCCCACAATTAGCCTCCAACTTTGTGTTGCTTGTTCAGCTTGACATATCGTGTATTTTATGGGTTTTAACCACAATATAAAGTCTTTTATCGAGTCTTTTAGGTGTTTTTCTAGTCTTTACTAGTATTTACAGGTTAAAACACAGATTTGGTGATTTTGGAGCATTTTAGAGTGTTTTGGAGGTTTTAGAGGCAAACTAGCAAATGATGATGCAGAACCAGACAGAATGGCTTCAAAGATCATATAAGATTGAGGTATTCCCGATATAATTTTGATCTCATATTTTGACAAAAGATAGGAAATTGAGTTAGCTTCACTTTGGTGGTGGTTTCAACTCATTCTGATTCACGGTTGAAGAGATATGACAGTTTTAGTGAAGACATGTCGTTCTGGCGAGCAAACAGAGTAGGCCGAGAATGGGCTTGGTGTCGAACGACACCCACAAAGGTGTCGATCAACATCCTTTCAAAACAGCAAAGGAAACTTTCCTTTTATTGCACAAACCACCCCAAAAGTTATGGAAAGTCCACAGAATACCCAAAACACGTTTTGGATGTATAAATACTTGTTTTTAGGTTTAGTTTTCATATATCTTAAATTCTTTTGAGACTCAAACAAGGGGATTGTTCCAGAGCTTTTAGGGAAAATATTCTACTCATAGAGAAGATTTCTGAACCCTCTTAATTTATTTTATTGGAATTCTCTTTTCATGCTTACTTCTTTAATCATGTTGATTGTTTCAATTAATATATGTGAGTAGTTTGCTTGTTATGCTTAGGGTAGTTCTAGGATTTATGATGAATTGATAGTTTAAAATAATTGTTAGAGGAATCATATGTAATTCTTCATATAAAATTGTGTTTAATGTTTGTTTTAGCTTGATCACCTATAAACTTGATTATAGGTTAATTAATTATCGCATCAATTAATTGCTGGAATTATTTTAGATGAGCAAAACACCTATTTGCAAAGAAATTTGGTTTAGAGATTTTGTGAACTTATTGAACTTATGATTAATGCTTGTTTTTATTCATAGATTTTTCAAAGAAATTTGTGATTCTAGGATTTAGACATAGATAATCTTCGCAACGATAGTTGATTGATTTTATATTAGTGATTCATGTTATAGGACAGTTCTTAATCATCCTCTAATTAATATCTTATCTATGAATTTCAAATTTTCCAAAGAATTACCCATATCCTAGCTTTTGTTTTATTGAATTTTAAAACTCATTCTCTGCAACTTTAATTAATAGTTTTACATTAGTCATATTTGTTTAATCTTCTTAGTAAGGTTTTAATTCTTAAATCTATAGGCAACCTAAAGTCTTTGTGGATTCGATCCCAAAATACTACAACTAATTAATTGTACTCTTACAGTTAGCTCTTAGGGTAAATTTGAGCATATCAAGTTTTGGCGTCATTGCCGAGGGCTTAATTGTCTGCCTATAGATTATAGTTTTAAAATTTCGCCTAAGTTTTTTTTTTTAATTTTCATTTTTTGTTAATTATTATTATTATTTTTCCTTTTTTTATCTTATTTTATTTTTTATTACTCACAGAATTATTTTTATTTTTCTAGGTAAAAAAAAAAAAGAAAAAAGAAGAAGATTATGCCCATAAATTACACTGAAGTAGAAGTCATTCTAGATAAGCTTGAAGAGGTAGTTCATCATGTTTCATCAAATGAAATAGAAGGTACACATGAGCCATTCTTACCTTCCATTGCGAAGGTATCTTCTGATTTGGATGCCATATTTTCCGATAGAGATTTATTTACTGGTCTGGGAATTCCATTGCTCATTGATGAATGTTATGCTTTGATAAGTGAGGCGGAAAAACTAGATACTCTAAGAGTTGACAGGATTTCTAAGTGTTACCATAATATTGATTATCTACATGCTTTGAACGTTCATGAGCTTTCAATGAATGACGAGTCTAGTTCTCGTCTTGAAAATTCTTACCTAGGGGATACACTGGATTTAGATAAGATCTTGAATGAGACAAATAACTTAAGTTAGAGAAGATATCTAGATATAAGGATATTGTGCTTTATGTAGTTGATGGAGATAAAGTTGTCGTTCTAGCGAGCAAACAGTGTAGGCCAAGAATGGGCTTGGTGTCGAACGACACCCACAAAGGTGTCGATCGACACCCCTTCAAAAACAGCAAAGGAAACTTTCTTTTTATTGCACAAACCACCCTAGAAGTTATGGAAAGTCCATAGAAGACCCAAAACGTGTTTTGGATGTATAAATACTTGTTTTTAGGTTTAGTTTTCATATATATTAAATTCTTTTGAGACTCAAGCAAGGGGATTGTTCCAGAGCTTTTAGGGAAAAGATTCTATTCATAGAGAAGATTTATGAACCCTCTTAATTTATTTTATTGGAATTCTCTTTTCATGCTTACTTCTTTAATCATGTTGATTGTTTCAATTACTATGTGTGAGTAGTTTGCTTGTTAGGCTTAGGGTAATTCTAGGGTTTATGAAGGATTGATAGTTTAAGATAATTGTTAAAGGAATCATATGTAGTTCTTCATCTAATATTATGTTTAATGTTTGTTCTTTAATCATGTTGATTGTTTCAATTACTATGTGTGAGTAGTTTGCTTGTTAGGCTTAGGGTAATTCAATGGTTTATGATGGATTGATAGTTTAAGATAATTGTTAAAGGAATCATATGTAGTTCTTCATATAAAATTATGTTTAATGTTTGTTTTAGCTTGATCACCTAGAAATTATATATATATATATATATATAGGCCTTTTTATCATTAGTTGATTAGAAGTAGGTCTTTCAATTTTTAGTGACTGATATGACCTTATTTATTTTACTTTTTCAAATATGTATTTTTTTAATTAAACCACCGATGGTCCTAAACCATCGACAGTTTTCCAAAACCAACGATGATCGAATGTCGTCGGCTCTTCAGATCTGATACATAGACATGGTCGATTCTTGTAATCCAATACATACCCAATATCGATCGACTGTTTTGTCATTATATCCATCGTCAGTTGTAGTTTAATTTGTTTTCGTCGGTTAGGAAAAGTTCTGGTTTTATTTCTGGGTTATTTTATGTAGAATACATATTCTGTGTCGAATGATTGGAATATATATTCTGCAAATTCAATTTTATAGAATAAGCCTTCCGTTCTACTGCCTAATATCAACATTTTAGAACAGGTTTAAAATTTCTAATCTTCGAAACGAGGTGCTTAGAAGTCATATTCTGCAAGCAGAATATGTATTCTGCTGTGTCGGGTTAGCGGGCTAAAAAAATGTTGTAGAAATTAAGATATTAAACACTCTAAATGGGATAGAGGTTTCTATTATAAACTTCGATTAGAATACATATTCTACAATGTAAGCTTCACTTAAAATTCGGATATAAAAAAGGTTTGCACTTCCTACAGCTTGAACTCACGACCTTTGATTGTCATAAGAGTTGTTCCTGCCACTGTGAGACAATGACACTCTCGTTCATGTAGGAAAAATAGTGATATACATTCATTAACATTTTACTTTTTATTTCCAAATTTTTCTAGGGTGAAACCATATTACGGTTTCTTCTCCACAAGAATTGTAGGCTTGTTGTCACGGTTTCTATTTCTTCTCCACGAAAAACACAGGGTTCGTTCAGATTTTTGAAGATGGATCCGTTGCAAATCTATGTAATATGTGGTTCTTGGAGATCGTCACGAAAGAATGGGTGAAGGTTTATCGCTGATGACAAAAAATGTGGGAGGTGGATCACCTTGGAATCCACCCCTACTCGTGAAGATTTGAAAACAATGATACTTGAAGAGTACGACATAGCACCAAATTCGGCAGATGTGGAATTGAGTTATCTACCGACTGGACTAATTGGTAACTCACTATGTCCTCCGATTATTGTTAGAAATGATCGACAACTGAGCAACTTGATTAGTTATTTGCTAAATGAGCCTACTGTTCGTTTGTATTTGACATTCAAAACTAGAGTCACGATTGATCTGAATATGGAGGCAGAAAAATTAAGTGAAGAGGATAAAAAAGAAGAGCAAAATCGTTATGAGGATGATGATGATGATGAAGTTGGTGAAGTCCGAAAGGCTGCGATCGTTGTGAGGTATGAGAAGGAAACTCGTCGGGCAGCAAACGGTTTCAAGGTGAAACAAGAATTCAGTACCAAAGCCGAATCGCAGAGAACTTTGGAGGAGTGTGCCATGACATATAACTTTGATTTCAGAGTTGTAAAGTTGTGCACAAAGTTTTCGAATATACGATGCATAGATATCTTATGCAACTGGAGAATCCCCGCAGAGTGTTTGGTTACCATAAAAAAGTATGTGGATAAGCACACGTGTGCTCCTTTGAGAAAAGGAAACACTTCTAGGGTAAACCGAAGGATATTATTAATGATATGCGTAAATTTCACAAAACAGAGGTATCTTATCCAAAAGCATGGAGATCTCGGGAGTGCGCTACTAGCTTGTTCAAGGGTATACCAGAGAAATTTTTTGCAAAATACCAAAATATTTCTACATGCTCAAGCTAGCTAATTGATAGTAATGATATTTACAACTTTTCGATATCATTTTTTGGTGTTTGTAATAAAAAAAAACTATTTGATTTGAAGCAGAAACTACAAGATTTCACATTTTTCTATTTGCAAAGTGCTTTTGTGAAAACAATGCATTTTAGGTCATAAATGGGCATTTTCTACCAAGTCCAACAAATCAACATCAGAAGTCCAGGCCCGAATGAAGGAGATGTTTATTTTGGAATGAAGTGAGGAGTTAGGACAATCAAGCCACGTAATTTTGCTTACACATGGGCTTGGAATCGAGTCATTAGCCCTTAGAGCATCTCCAATGGTTTGCACTATTTTAAGCACTAGAATAGTGTTGCGCTAAAATAGTGTTGAGTTTTACTCCAACCCATTGCACTATTTCTTACACCAAAAAGGAATATTCTAGGTATATTCTCTTTCATTCCAATTTATTGTTTTCCTAGTTTGACACATTATTTATCAAAATTATAAATTATACCCACTTATTTTATATGTTNGTTTTCCTAGTTTGACACATTATTTATCAAAATTATAAATTATACCCACTTATTTTATATGTTTAATAAATTTATCCACTAAAAGTCAATTTGTCTAATTGATTGATGTAAACATTGTCCTCAAATTTACCCACTT
>OVAP01005700.1:0-10612 GCA_900406295.1 Aurinia saxatilis
ATAACTAAAAATTAAAATACAAATCACATTTATATTTTCTTGCAATATATTTTTTATTATTATTTAATTTTTTATAAAATAATTTCCAAAATTGATTATTATCAATATGTTATAGTTTTACTTTCTCATTGTTTTAAATTGATNTTTTACTTTCTCATTGTTTTAAATTGATAATTCACATCAATCAATTAGTAAATGAAGTACTAGTTGAAAAATTTATAAAAAATATATAATAAGTGGGTAGAATTTATAATTTTGATAAATAATGGGTGTAATTAAAAAAGAACAAATTATAATGAAAATGAATATACATAAAATATTCCTTTTTAATGTATGAAATAGTGCAGTGGATTGGAGTAAAACTCAACATTATTTTAGTGCAACACTATTTTATTACTTAAAATAGTGCAAATGGTTGGAGATACTCTTAACCATATATATCTATTTTTTATTTCACTAATTACATATTCCTTTTTTCTAGCTATTTTTGTAAAAAGTCTAAAATACCCCTATTTAAATATTAACTATTTATGAGATTTTAAAGTTTAGGATCTAGGGTTTAGGGTTTAAAAACCGTAAACCCTAAAATTTTAAACCCTAAAAAATCTTCCCACCCCTAATAAACCCTAACCTCCTAAAATATAAACCCTAAATCCTAACAATTAAATCCTAATAGTTATTAAAAATTAAACCCTAATTTTATAAAGGTCTAACACTAAATTCTAAACCCTAAGTAAATCACAAACTCTATAATTTTACTAAAACTAAATCCTAAATCCTAATAAAGATATCATTTATAATGAAAAATACATTTGGTAAATGAAGGGTATAATGATATTAAAATAAAAGGGATGAATATATGTGATTAAAAAAAAAAGATGTGGTTATATGTGGTTAGTGGGTATGTAAAGTTGGGTATATTTGTCATTCTCTCTAAAAAAAATATCATTTTCCTACTTTATAAAAATTTACATGAAAATGTTGCAAAAAAACATTTCAGATCACGATATTAAATCTAAACGTTAATGCACAATTGAATACAACCAACGTCCCATGCTTCCCATAAAAAATTCCTATATTCTCGTTACCCAAAAAAAGAGTTGAAAGATGAGATGTGAGTATCTCGTTTATTCAGTGAAATATAGCTCATGTAGCAGTTCTATATATTAAATAGGGCGGAATTTGTCAAAATGGGTCGGTTTTTTCCAATTTTTTTCGACTAGTTTTTTTTGGTAGATAGAACTACTTAATGATTTAATTAACCTTACTTATCATATTTAAATATTTGTAAATCTTTTAATTTTACTAATTTTAATTATAATAAGTGACAACATACCTTTGTAAATATTTTTTAATTAGAATACAAACATAAATGTTGTTGCCATACACCATGATCATATATTTCTTTTGATTTGAACATCAAAAATCTAATATAGAACTCGTTTTCTGTATTTTTCGAACAAGATAGAACTCGTCTTCTATTTTTATGTGGATAGAACTCATATAGAACTCGTCTTTTATCATATCTTCGTATTCTACTCAGTTTAGAATTCATTTTCTATTCTATCTTCGTATTCTACCCATGTTAGAATTCGTTTTCTATCTTATCTTCATATTGTATCTCAAGTTAGAATCCGTATTCTATCTCCGTCAGAATTTCTCAAAGATCGGTTTGTATTTTATAAAGACCTTAAAAAATTCTTGAATGTCACAGGTTTGAGACACGATGCAAATCTATATTGTTTGTGGTGTATGGAAGACTTCTCCTATGAATGGGTGGAGATTTATCATCGATGAAGACAAGTGTGAGAGGTTAATGACTTTGGAATCCACTACTATCCGTGAAGAGCTCAAGATGACGGTTTTAGAAGATTACGACTTAGACCCGAGTATAACTGATGTTGAAATCACCCATCTACCGACTGATTTTCTTGGTAGATTGGGATCTCCTCCAATAGTTGTCTCAAATGATTGGCTAGTGAAGAATTTGGTTGGGTATTTAAGTAAAGAGCCTACGATGAGGTTGTGTGTGATGTTTAAGACTACAAAAATATGTTTGATGTTTTCTAAAAGAGAAAACTAAAAATACACGAAATAATATTTACATGTATATATTAATTTATTTTTACAAGTAATAAAACATAGTATTAAAATATGTTTTATGTTTTTAAAAGGCAAAAACTAAAAACACATGAAAAAATAATATATACAGATATTTGCATGTTATATTATTTTATTGTTACAATTAATAATTTATGATATTATAATATGTTTTATGTTTTCAAAAAAATAAAAGGGAGTATTCTTCCATGTTCAATATATATAAGGGTAAAATTGGATTTACATTATAAAAAACATATTTGCACAAATCTAACTACCAAAAACCTAGTTAAACAAAGAAGGAAAAAAGGGACCCTTTTTGATAAATTCCCCTATTAAATATGGGAAAAGGGTCATTTAATTTCTCAATTATTTTGACTGAGCGAATATATTCCTCAAATATTGTCTGCTCATATTAATTCATGAAGTTCTGTTTAACTGTTTAGATCAAAGACTCAAAAAGTCAACTCTTAATTTTAATAATAAAATATTAATATTTTACTAAAAATAATAATATTTAAATAAGATATAACAATAATATTTTCAAAAAATCCAAATAAATCAAAAATCATAAAAAAGTAAAACAAAACTAAGCTTTTCTAAAATTTATGAGTTAATAATATTTGAGTTGTAATAAAAATAAAATTATATATTCAATATTTAATTTCTAAACAATAATTTTTCAATAATAATATTTTTTAAATGTAAACTATTTATAAGATTTTAGGGTTATTCATTCTTAAAATAAAAAATCTCATAAAGTGGTTTCACCCCTAACAAATCCTAAACTCTAAAATCTAAACCCTCAAACCCTAAAATATATACGTAAGAGTTATTAAATAATAAACTCTAACTCTAGAAGGGTTAACCTTTTAATCTAAAGTCGTATAAACCGTAACTGAATCATAAACCCTATAATTTTAGTAAACCTTTAGCTCTAAAACGCTATACTCTAACAAAATTTTCAATTATAATCCAAAATAATTCGGATAAATAAGCGTTTTTAGATAATTAATCTAAAATACTCAATTAATCTAAAATAGTTGGGATAAATAAGTATTTTCAGATAAATAATCTAAAATAGTCAATTAATCCAAAGTAGATTAGATAAAAAAGCGACTTTAGATAAATAATCTAAATAGTTATTTAAACCTAAATCCAAAATATTTTGGATAATTATTCAAAATAATAAATCAATCCAAAAGATTTGTCTATATTAATTTTAAAATTTTAACGATTATAAAATATATAATTTAACAATTTATCGTTTAAAAATAATATTGAAGATAAAATTTTATTATTATAATAATTCAATTATAATTATTTTGTAAAGTTTAGAAAATTTTAAGTTTTTTTTTACTTTTTTCATTTTATAAAATTTTTCTTATTTTTCGGATTTTTTTGGATTTTTGAAAAAATATTGTTATTTTTAATTTAAAATATTTTTATTAAAATATTAATATTTTATTATTAAAATTAAATATTGATTTTTGGAGTCTTTGATTTAAACGGTCAAACAGAACTTCGGGAATTAATATGAAAAGACAATAGTTGGGGAATAAATTCATTCAATCAAAATACTTGGAGAATTAAATGATTGTTTTTCTATTAAATATACATATATATCTAATCCCAAAACTCAAAATAACAAGAAATATCATGAAATCAGTCAATCAAGAACAAACAAAGTATTAAAAATTCGATCACATTGTAATGGAAGCTAATTTTTTAATAATATATATACATCATTCAATTCTAATTCACAATCTTAAGTCTTTGTACGTTCAACTATTTATCACATGGTTGCCTCACCTGTATCATAACCACAAGTGAAATTCTTCATCTATCATCTTTACAGATGTTACAGCGTCCCAAGTGATGAGCCATAGTTGGTCACCAACCACTATGCTCCATGTTGAAAATATTTAACCGGTGGTTTCTAGATGGCCATTCACCAAATGGTCCATTAACATTACTATTGGAGCGTGTGGAACTACCATTTCACTAAATTATCTCCTAGCATATTCTACCACTCACATGAAATAACAAATTGAATCTTAAATTTCATTCTAAGAAATAAAAATAAAGAATTAAATAGCAGTCAAAGAGAATCACAACAAACATATCAACTCAAATGGAAGGGCGGTTCGATCATTTGAGCATTATGGGAAAAGAGGAAGTTTTTTTTTCAGAATATGAATTTAACAAAATATTTCATGATTCACCTTAGCCAACTTTCTCTCTTACAAAACACCTAAAGCCCCTATTCCATTATCACAACCTAAAATTTCAACCAAAATTATTAGTTTTCAAAGCTTTTAAATCTTTTAATTTTTATTTTTCATTTTCTGTAAATGGGTAAAAAAAAATCTCACCTATTATCATCAAGAGAAACTTGTTTGAACCCTTCTTAATTTTACCTTTTTCTTATTTATGAATATGAATTCCTTTTCTATTACTTTGCTTGAATGCCTTAGTAGATCCCTTGTTATAGTTATAAATAAAAGTTATTCAAATGGATTCATGGTTTGATAGATAGGCAGTAATATTTTTTGCATGAAGATGTTTGTTTATAGAACCTCTTATCGATGCATATTTCATGATGTGTTTTTGGCAATCATTAGAGATCTTAGGATATCACCATACAAGTGAAGGAATGAATTCCATGTATCATCAATTTTGTAGGCATTTATATTTATTCTTGAGGGGACAATTAGATCTTGAATATAATTGCTTAGTGTAGTACTTGAAGAACTAAACAAACTAAAAGCTGAATTTACTAATTAAAGTGACTAAACCCTACATAGCATATGATGTAGGGGATAAATACGAATCAAAAACTCAAGTATCGATGGATCAAGAGATTCGCGTCGTAGCTTGTATTCAAACTTTCTTAAGATCAATGGATTAAAAGAAAGAAGAGATTCAAGACTTTGTTAGAGATAAACTTCTTTGTTTTTAATAAAATCTAGACCGAGTGTTTGCAAAGACTCGTACAACACTTATATAGGCTGGACAAGCCGACTATAACCTTAAAACCCTAATGACAATAGAAGTTTAATGAAGGAAAGGAATTAGGACATAAAGCCCACGATGCATAAAAGAAAATAGAATTACTTGCAACGCAAGTTAGCAATGTAGCTACATCAGGTCTCCCGGGGTAGGAAAAAAATTTGCCCTCGAATTTTCAGTATCATCTTCTGCAAGATAAGGAATGAGATGCTTGACGTTAAAAACATCAGCAGTCTTCATTTGAGGAGGTAGCTGGAGACGATACACATTGTTGTTAATCTTCTCAAGAATCGTCAAAGACCAATCTTTCTAGCTTTGAGTTTGTTGTAGGTGCCGGGTTTAAAGCATTCCTTGGTGAGTACAACCCACTCTAAATCACCAACTTGGAACATCACGCCTACGAGCGTTAGCATCCGCCTTGTATTTTGCGGTCACAGTCTCCAAACTCGAATGAACCTGAGCATGAATGGCAGCAAATTCATCAATGAAGTCGCACGCTCGTCCATGGAACCTTGCCCAATCGGGAGTGAGGGCCAGATCCGAGGGACAGCGAGGTAAGCTTCCATAAACAACCTGAAAAGGACTAAAACCAGTAGTACGATTAACAACACGGTTTTGAGCAAATTCTGCTTGGCAGAGAATGGAATCCCAGCTCTTGATGTTCTCTCCCACAAGACACCGAAGCAAATCACCTAAAGCTCTATTGGTAACTTCAGTCTGGCCGTCAGTTTGGGGATGATATGCCAAACTCATATCCAATTTTGTACGGAGAAGACGCCATAAGGATCGCCTAAAATGACTTAAGAAACGTGAGTCTCGATCCGACACTATGGAGAGAGGAAGACCATGTAGCTTGTAAACCTCGCGGAAAACAATATTGCTACTTGAACAGCATCGGTTGTCTTCTTACATGGGATAAAGTGCACCATTTTGGAAAAACGATCAACCACAACAAAGATAGAATCATCACCGCACTGAGTGCGAAGTCCATACTTAAGTCAGTCCATGGTTGTGTCGGGATGGGTAACGGTAAATATAAACCAGCATTTGTCGCCTTGCCTTTAGCCGCTTGACAAGTCCCACGACGTAGGACAAAATGTTCGACATCCCGACGTAAGGATGGCCAAAAATACGAAGTACTCACGAGCTTAAGCGTGCGATCTCGACCAATATGACCTTCTCCATGAAGTTCGCGAATTAATTGTAGCCGAAGACTACACTCATGAATACATAATTGACCTCCACGAAATAAGTAGCCGTCATAAATTAGATAAATCGACCCGACACCAAGCTCGGTGTCACGCCAAATCTTTGCGAAGAAAGGGTCACTCGGGTACAAACCAGACAGTACTTCAAAACCAGGAACCGAGGCATGTAACGTTGTAAGTAACGAGTGGCGACGACTTAGAGCATCAGCAACATTGTTAAGAGCACCAACCGTGTGCTTGATGACAAATGAAAATTATTGTAAATAAGCAAACCAAGATGTGTGACGTGCAGAGACCTTATCTTGAGAGCCCATATGTTTAAGCGCTCATGGTCAGTGTAGAGTATAAACTCACGGTGAAAAAGATAATGTCTCCAGTGTTTCACGGCTTGAACGACATCATACAACTCAACATCATAAGTGCTATAGCGCACACGAGAACCGGCAATTTTTCCACTAAGAAAGCGATAGGACGACTGGATTGGCTAAGAACAGCACCAATACCTGTCTTCGATGCATCACAATGCAACTCAAATGCCACCGTAAAGTTAGGGAGAATCAGAACTGGGGCAGAAGTGAGTCTCATCTTGATGGCCTGAAAGGCATGGTCCGCGTCGACGGTCCAAACAAATGAGCCAGACTTCATGCAACTGGTTATCGGCGCCATTATACTAGTAAAATGATGAATAAATCGGCGATAAAAAGAAGCTAACCCGTGAAAACTTCTGACCTCCGTGACTGTGGTAGGAGTTGGCCAAGATTTCAACGCCTCAATCTTCATTGGGTTTACTTCGAGGCCATGAGAAGAAATAACGTACTCTAAGAACATAATTAACTTGATCAACTCCAAATACGCATTTCTTTGTAGCTGCAAACAGCTTTTCACGACGGAGAACTAGTAAGACGTCACGAAGATGACCTAGATGTTCATCCAAAGAAGAACTAAAAATAAGAATGTCATCAAAGTACACGACAACAAAACGACCGATAAAAGGACGAAGAGCTTCATTCATCACACGCACGAAGGTACTAGGTGCATTTGATAAACCAAATGGCATAACCAGCCACTCGAACNAACTCGAACAAGCCTTCTCGTGTTTTAAAAGTTGTCTTCCACTCATCACCAGGATGTATCCGAATTTGATGATAACCACTACGTAAATCAAACTTTGTGAAAACAGTGGCTGAACCGATGTGATCTAAAAGGTCATCTAGTCGCGAAATCGATTTGATTAGGGGAGTGTCAACGTCATTGCTTAGAACCAATGGGCTAGAAGAGATTTGTGACGGCATTAAAGTGAGGCGACGTCTTTCATAGGTGAAGCTATGAGTGTTTGCGAAGCCATCATGGATCGTGCGTCGATCATTACTGCCATGGACATCCTAAGAGCAAGTGACATGCATCCATTGGCTCCACGTCACAACAAACTAGGTCCTTGTAGTTAAGACCCAAAGAGAAAGGAATCTGACAACGTTTTGTGATACGAATGTCGGTCTTAAAATTGAGCCAAGCTATTTTATACGGTGATGGATGAGGCTCTGTAAGAAAAGCTAGCTTAGTAATAGCTTCCTCCGAAATAGCGTTCGTACAACTGCCANCCAGAATCAATCACCAAACGACACACTTTTCCGCGAATGGTGCAAGCAGATTGGAAGATGTTTGTACGCAGCCACAATTCCTCCATGCTCTGTGGTGTAAAGTAATTGTGTCAGAGCATCAATAGAGGACCCGAGTCCCCGACCACCTGTTCTGCTTCATCATCAACAACAGGATCCTCATTACCATAGTTATCATACACTGCTTCATCATGTGCGAGCAAACCAAGGCATTGAAGGTGAGGACAAGATGACTGCATATGACCGGTTTCTCCACACTTGAAACATTTAAACGATGTGGCCCGAGTCTGTCCCAAGTTGCGGTTTCCTTCAAAGGACTCGGTAAGCTTGGTTTGATCTAGCGGTTTTACTAAGCTAGTGCCGGGACCCGAGGGGCGGTCGAGGATGCTGAATAGACCATGTCGAAGTCTGAGACTTCAAGTTTTGCTCAATCAAGAGGGCTCGTTGATGAGCTTCCGAGACAGAGAGAGGATCAAATTGGAGAAGCTGGTTTTGAATGGTTAAGCGTAATCCTCCAATGAACTGTGAGACCATCTGTTCTTCGTTCTCCGTTAGAACATTACGTGCCATCAAGGAAAAAAAATCTGAAGCATAATCATCCACAAAGTGATTTCCTTGCCTTAAATTTTGTAGTTTTGTGTACAAAGTGTGTGTGTAATTGTAAGGAAGAAAGCTTTCCTTAACACCCGCTTCAATTTTTCCCAAGAATCAATCTTTGCCTTCCCTGTTCTTGAATGCGAGTCCTTCAACTTTTGCCGCGAAATCGTGTTGCCACTAGCACTACCCACATCCGGTCAGGGACCTCTTTGAAGTCTAGAAGCTCCTCTGTTGTGGTGAGCCAGTCAAGAAGCTCGTCTGGCTGTAGACCGCCAGAAAACTCGGGCAAGTCGAGTTTGAAACCAGAGTCCCATCTCCTGTTATCGACTCGGGGAACAACCTGTAGGTTATGGTTGTTTTGTTCTCTGTTTCGTGCAAAAGGATTGGCTGCTGGTTCATCATCATCTTCTTCTTCTTCCTCGAAGATCGGCTTGTCTCGGTGTGGAACCTCCGGTGGATTTTGTTGAGCTTGCATCATCGTCCGAACGGCAGCTTTGATTGAAGTTTGCAGAGTGACACGCAAGTCGCGTTGTCGGCAGCCATGGTTTCTCGAAACATCTCGTTGTGGTCATCAAGCTGTTGCTGCAAATTCTTCTTAGGCGGCATGCTTAGGACCTCTTTGTCTCTGATGCCAACTGATGTAGGGGATAAATACAAATCGAAAACTCAAGTATATATGGATCAAGAGATTCGCGTCGTAGCTTGTATTTTAATTTTCTTAAAGATCAATGGATTAAAAGAAAGAAGAGATTCAAGACTTTGTTAAAGATAAACTTCTCTGTTTTTTAATAAATCTAGACCGAGTGTTTGCAAAGACTCGTACAACACTTATATAGGTTGGACAAGCCGACTATAACCTTAAAACCCTAATGACAATATAAGTTTAATGAAGAAAAGGAATTAGGACATAAAGGTCACAATGCATAAAAGAAAACAGAATTACTTGCAACGCAAGTTAGCGATATAGCTACATCAGCATATATACCCAGACTACAATTATTTCATTTTTTTTGCATATATACAACTATAAGACTACATTAAATAACTACCCTAAATAATTCAACCGTAAAACCTACAAATACTTACCTTGAATATGCAACATTTGTTATTATTGGCATTACATCATTTTACTAGATATTTTCAATGATAAAAATCCCAATTCATTTTGTGTTACTTAGCTTAAATTTCAACTGAATCTTTTCATTGTGAATACTTTTTTTCCTTGTAATGTGATCCCTAACTACTGTAATTGCATGTGCGTGAGTAGAAATATTTTTGTGAAAAATTCTACCCCATCAGTACTTTTCTTTTAAAATTTGTTAAAGTATAAACTTGTTATATCCACCAATTCTGAATCTATGTAATCTGTTATGACTTCTTTGTGAATCCTTTTATATATCTTATTTTTATCTGAGTCTCTGGTTACTCTCATATACTCAAATTAAATCCTCTTTATGGTTTCAGTCACTTCCAATTCTATCCTTCTCTCCCACATTTTTTTAATGATGGGTCTTCCACGTGAATGATAATTCGAGTATGTATATCTTTGTCTTGTGCCTTATCTCTTAGATTACCACCTATATATACTTTTTTTTTGAATCGCTCTTTGACTATCGACCCTTCTTAAATTTACCATTTTCATTTTTTTTTCTTTGAGTTTATTGTTGTTTGATTAGTACTTGTATTAGCTGATTTAAATACTCGATAGGCTCATATATTGGGTATTATAGTTGTTTACTTCTTGACCATAATATTAATTTTGTTAAGTTAGGTCGTACTCATGTGATTCATAATCCTACCTAGATGGAGTTTTTACTCGAGCAATCTCGATTATTGCTCGGACTATCTTCACTAATACCCTATATTAGGCTATGGTAGACTTGGTTGCTTTTTGGAGATTACTTGAGAAGGGTGATTCATAATCCAAAAAGGTTGGACTTGAACAAACTTGTTTGATGCTCGAGCAATTCTCGTTAAATCAATATTTTAGGTTATCGATGAGTTTATGGTTCATTGAAATTGATCATAAGATCGATGAAGTTGAATTGAACCTTACATGGGTACTAATACTCGGTTATA
>OVAP01005701.1:0-12720 GCA_900406295.1 Aurinia saxatilis
GTGTTTCAAACGATCGATCAGTTCATACGACCGATCGATCGTAATCAAAACCATCTCATTTTGTTGCTTAGTTCGAGTGAAGTTGGACGTGCTACTGTGTACAATCTGCTCTATGTGGATGCGATCCTTAAGTACTACTGCGAGACCTGTGCGATTGCATGAAATATTTTGGGCGAAAACTAATCCCCATCAATTATCATATTTTGCAATATGATACATGCCCAAGTTATATTTCCTATTTTGTTCTTATCCCAACTAAGAGCTGATTTTTTAATATTGTTAAATCAAGCTTGTAAGACATCAAAGGCAAGCTCAGATTTTAATTGTAATCGAGCTACGTATAGACTGTTATTTTCTTTTGTGAATCAGAGTAGCCTTTTATTCACTATTCAAATTTTATGTTTCGTATAAACAATATCCTTTGAACTCTGAACAGTTTAGAGGAGAAGATTCAGTAAACAAGGACCAAATATCCATTCGTCATTTGATGAGAAAATCATACAAAATTGCAATTGAATTTCTCCTTTAATGCCGACAAATGTTCAAGTCTTGAACGAGAGAATTGACCTCCCTTCCTTCAAGAGTTGTTTTAATAGCAATCTTCTTCCCTTTTCACTTTGATGATTTTGCTCGTGAGTTCAAGGTGAAGATTACTCATCCACATCTAGACCTATAAGACTTTCTTGATTATAGCTTGAAGAAGTGCCATCATCATTCAACTTTGTTCTTTGAACTTTCACTACCCTTTCAATTATATTACAAGTAAGAACTACACCATTTTTTATCATTCCAGAGCTCTCTCCATGCGTGCTCAACTGTGAAATTAGACTTGTAATCATTTGTAATAGAATTGGTACACAACTTGGAAAACATCATCTTCAGATTGGACACTAGTTCTTTGTCCCAAAGCTTGATCATAGCATCCACCACATTTTCATACTTTATCATTTAAATTTTGCCCTCTTTGCTAGTTGCTATGATTCAGTTCTCTCCTTAATATATTTGCAAAATGAAGGGCTCCGTTGATAATACTAAAGTTATAGAGAACGTATACGCACAATAGCCAAGAACACAATCAACACCTTAAAATTGAATACTTTATTAGAAATCTCTTAAAAAATCTTTCGATCTGTTTAATCAGAGTTATGAGATTACAAGATCCTTCTTTTAATCTCTCCTGACCAATCTCTAATCTACCCCAAATTATTCCTAGACTTCACACACTTGATTTATCGTTTATCAAGCTGTGACTACAACTAACCCGATAGTTCACAAAACCCCTTCAAGCTGTGATTACAACTAACCCGATAGTTCACAAAACTCCTTTGTTGAACTCTTAACCTAGGTCTTCTTAATTCTGTGACGGCCACCCATCTTCACGATGATTGTCCTCAATATATACCTAACTGAGTTTCCTTAATTCTCTCGTCTTAGTTTCCTTTCTTCTAGATTCTCAAATCTACTTAGCTTGCTGCTCACGCAACTCCACACGTTATACTTGTTGCCTTATTCAAGGCTTTCCTCTTTTGCACGTCTCGCATCCATCACTTGTACTACTTGAAGCATCAATGTATTCTCAATCTCCCCCTATTTATCTGAATGTAGCACCTCGAACACCTGTTTCATGCAAACACAAGACGAAGCAATCCGCATACCAAAAACAAACCGATGCCCAAAATAACCATTCAAGGATGCATTCATAAAAGACATAGATGTTTTAATACACACCAAAACCGACATGTCAACTGGCATAGACTTCACATGAGTTCTAACATAACCAGACATGAGATCAAAAACAACAAAAAAGGAAAGAGAAAAAAAGAAAAAGAAAATCAGAGATTGATGTCATCATCAGAATCCTTCATTTCCACATCCTTCTTCACTGAGAGCTCGCACGTACAGCCAGGGGTACGCTTACAAATACATCCATATTCTCCCCCTGTTTGAGTGAACATACAGATAAACACCAAAATCACACATAGCAAGACACCCAAAAAAGAAAGAGACTTACATAGCATTCGGGAGAGAACTGTGTGAAACATCCGATTCAACTGCTTGAAGTCCTTGGAGAATTCCTGTAGAGAAGCCCGAGCAGTAGCACAAGGAACAGAGGGTGATGGTGTCTGATCTGGTACAGCAGATGACTCAGCTTCTGGCGGCTGATGATCTCCAGCAGCCCGAGGATCCATAGGAACAGGTGAAGGTGCCTTAGACTTCTCCGTACCTTCTTTCACATAGATATCCATATCGATCTGAAACATGAGCAGCTGATAGATAAGATTCGGATACACTAGACATGTATTGACTTTTCCTTTAAGCAAAGCAACTGATTGGATCTTCTTAAGGACCATATGACCAAAATCAATTGAATCCCCTAGAGCAATCTGATGGAGCAGAGTCAGACGTTTCTTACTGACTTTGTTCCGATTCTTAGAGCGAAACAACACAGATGATGAAATGGATACATCGTTGGTGTGAAACTTGATGACTGCATGTCTTCCACACGATTTCTCAAACCTCATGTGACAAATTTCACAGCTGCATCCACATTGTCACCAAGTGGGGGACCAGTTCCAACCACTTCCGTTGGCATAATGATGGCAAACATCTTGTTGATCAATGTGGTATGTTGGCATAGGTTGTGTTAATGACTTACCTGATCTATGTTTAAGTGTGGTATGTTGGCTATAAGGTAAAGTAAGCTGCCTATCATAGCTCTGTAAAGCCTTCCGTCCACTTTCTTTCCATCTAAGTCTCGATTGAGTTTGACAGTGGTACTCATTGGAGTGTCTATCTCCTTGCTTGTATGCATGTTAAATCTGGAAATCAGTTTCTTGGCGTAAGCACTTTGTGACACAAATATCCCTTCTTTCATTTGCTTGACTTGTAATCCGAGAAAGAAATTCAACTCCCCAACCATGCTCATTTCAAATTCCTTGGTCATTGTCTCAACAAATTTCTTAGCAAGGTTGTTACTAGTTGCTCCAAAAACAATATCATCCATATACACCTGGATCACTAAAATGTATGAACCTTGTTCATATATAAACAGAGTCTTATCGACATTTCCTCGTTTGAACTCGTTGTTAATCAGGAACTGAGCTAATCTTTCATACTAGGCTCGTGGAGCTTCTTTTAAACCTTAGAGAGCCTTCTTCAAACGATAAACATGATCAGGAAATTTAGGATCTTCAAAGCCTTTAGGTTGCGGGACATATACTTCTTCTTGAAGTAATCCATTCGAAAATGCACTCTTGACGTCCATCTGATACAATTTGATGTTCAGATCACATGCTATACCAAGAAGTAGACGTATAGACTCCAAACGAGCAACCGGTGCGAAAGTTTCATCAAAATCCACCCCCTCAACTTGTGAGTATCCTTGAGCAACCAATCGACCTTTATTGCGAGCCACATTATCAGCTTCATCCAGTTTATTCTTAAAAATCCAACGAGTGCCAACAACATTGACATGTGATGGTCGAGGAACTAAATCCCACACATCCAATCGAACAAACTGTTCAATCTCTTCATGCATAGACGAAATCCAAAATTCATCCAGAAGTGCAGCTTCCCAATCTTTAGGTTCAATCAGCGAAACAAAACAGGCAAGATGAATCATATCAGCATAGTTTCGTCGAACTCCTCTGGTGACCCGTCCAGATTGAGTATCTTCAATAACATCATTTTCAGAGTGATTTCGATGCACATGTGGTTGTGATGGTTGTGATGGTTCTGTCATGTCCTCTGTAGAGACTGTAGATTCATGGTTATTTACAACGGAAGGAATGATCAAGGGTGAGTCCGATCATGATTCAGGAACAGAGGTGTTTTGTGCCTTAAGTTCCTCACAATGGATACCATGTCTGTCATCAAACACAACATTAACTGACTCCGAGACGGTTTTAGTCCTATGATTGTAGACTCGAAAGCCCCGACTATTTGTGAGATATCCAAGAAACATCACTGTATCACTTCGAGATTCGAACTTTCCAAGATGCTCTTTATCATTTAAGATATAACAGATACACCCGAAGACATGAAAGTAGCTAACATTTGGTGCTTTCCCATTCCAAATTTCATAAGGAGTCAGCTGCGTATGTGGCTTGACATAGACTCCATTAATTATATAGCAGGCTGTATTAATTGCTTCTGCCCAAAAGCGTTGTGCAACCCTGTTACCATGCATCATGACTCTTGCCATCTCTTGCAAAGTCCGATTCTTTCTCTCCACTACGCCATTTTGTTGAGGTGTTCGTGGAGTAGAGAACTGATGTCTGATGCCCTGAGCCTGACAAAAACGCTTAAACTCCTCATTCTGAAATTCCCCTCCATGATCACTTCTGATCTGAGATATACCTCCTTTTTGAGTTTGAAGTTCAAGAGCTAATAGTCGAAAACTTTAAGTAGTTTCTGATTTTTCTCTGAGAAAGCGCACCCATGTAAAGCTGGAGAAATCATCCATCAAAACAAATACATAACGTTTCCCTGCAATGCTTTCTGTTTGCACGGGACCCATCAAATCCATGTGAACCAAATCAAGAATCTTAGAAGATCCAATATCAGCAACCTTCTTATGTTGAACCTTCACCTGTTTACCTTTGTTGCACGCTTCACACACTGCATCTAATACGGAATTTAAATGAGAACACCTCTGATTACTTCAGCATTAACAAGTTTATTAAGTGTTTGAACATTCATATGACCCAACCGTTTGTGCCAGAGATCTAGCTGTGATTCAGTGGCAGACAAACACTTCTCAGATGGCTTCCAAAGATAGCAATTGTTCCCTGACCTCACACCGTAGAGAACTACATTCTCGTTTGCATCTACTGCCTGGCAATCTGTTCTGGTGAAAATGACTTTGAGTCCTTCATCACAAAGTTGATTGACACTAATCAAATTGGCTCTTAATCCTTCTACATCATACACATTGACGAGCTGGGGCTGATCTTTGTCTCCAATTGTACCAACAGCCCTGATTTTTTATGTACCACCATTTCCAAACATAACTTTTCCTCCTGAGATGTGAGAATAGGTGGTAAGAAGGTGTGACTCCCCTGTCATGTGTCTGGAACAACCACTATCGAAATACCACGCATCTGGTTCTGAACTCTCACCAGACATGTAGGCCACACGTGCAACCGTCTCTGCTTCATCAATTTGAGTTAAGTGAATTTCATAATCTGACTCATAATCCGCTTCATCGAAAACAAGGGGTTTCTTATTAAATCTCACTTGCGCTCTGTAGCACACACCTTGATGTTCTACCATCGGTTAATACACATCAAATTTGTTGTACAAATCCTTCTTAGACACCAAGAAACTAAGATAGTAACGAGGTTCAAGGAAACATTGACCTGATTTCCAAATCTGATGTATCTTGTTCTTGTGTTGAAAACAATATTTGCAGTGTGTCCATCACGGCAGCAGTGAGAGCAGTTCCATCTTGATCGCTTCTTCGTCGGATTCTTCTGAATACGCATTGAGTCTTTCTGATTCGTGCCACTGAAATGTGAGCAGGTTTGTGTTTGATTCCATTGAGCAGAGTGTTTCTGAGCAGGTTGAGCTTTGAGATTTGTTGCAGGAACAAAACGATCAAACACCATGTCCTTTTGAGGTGGTACTTCCACCACAGTTCTCTGTTCTTTGAAACCAAGTCCCCAGTTCACTGAACTCGGCTGTCCAACTGTAAGGATATGATCAAGAGCTTCAGTCCCTTTTGTCATCATTCGTACCTTCTTATAGTTTTCACTCAGTTCATGTTGCAGATTCCTTTACTTTCCAAGTTCTTGATGTAATTATTCACTCATTAAGACGATCTTCTTTTCAACTTCTTCTCATTTTGACCTTTCCTCCGGGAGCTCTTGTCTGGCCTTCTCAATGTCACTCTCTGAGGCCTTAGCTTTCTCCTTTTTAGCTTGATTACTCAGATCCATTTCAAGCATATTCACTTGTCCTTCGAGAATGGCTTTTTCTTTGGCTAGAAGTAAGTGATCATGACTCAGTTTAGCCCAAGATTCATACAACTTTTTATACTCCTCCTTAGGATTAATCTCAGAATCTGAATTAGAGTCATTGCCCGTATCTACCACAAGCGGTTTGTCTTCTTCTTCAACTAAGGCTACAAAGTTGAAAAGATTGATGTTTGCACCAGCATCATCTTCATCATCATCTGATTCAGACTCACTGAAACTCAAAAAGGATTTCTCTTTTTGTTTATTCAAGCTCGGACACTCACTTCTTATGTGTCTGAAACCTTTACACTCAGGGCACTTGAGCTCTCTCCTCTTGACCAACGGGCACTCTGACTTAAAGTGTCCATAACCTTCACACTCATGACACTGCAAATCTCTTTTGTTGTTGAACCTGTCTCTGTCATTTCTCTGAGACCTATCACCATCTCCTCTAGAATTTATGTTGAGTTTTCTGTCTCCATCATTTCTAGAGTAGCGATCTCCATCTGACCTTTGTGTGAGATGACCTTGGCTTTTCTCCATTCGCCTAAGTGGCTTCCCAAAATTTTTTGCCATTAACACTACTGTGTCTTCAACCTTTTGCATGCTTTCATTGGTCTGGTCAGCAACTAAGGCTATTCCACTCTTGCTTTTGGATCCCTTATTCTTCTTATCGATGGCTTCAAGTTCAGCTGATTGAAGTATTTCGACCAGTTGAGGAAACTTCATCTCGTCTGTATTCTTTGCGACCTTGAGAGCTGCTTTGTATCCATCATAGTCAGTTGGCATGCACCTCAACATTTTCTTGACCAACTTCTTTTCCTTGTAGTTTTTTCCCAAAAGCTTAGCCTTATTAGATATTGCATTGAGTCTTCCAGCAAAGCTTCCTATGGTATCTTCATCACACCATCTTAGGTCTTCGAAATGTGTTGCTAGTTGATCAATCTTAGTACGTTTGACATCCGTATCACCTTCAAATTCAATCTGAAGGATCTCCCAAGCTTCTTTTGTCGACTTACCTCCTTGGATGTGCTCATACTGTTCCAGCTCAATTCCAGTAAAGATCGCCCCTAATGCCTTAGAGTTGAACTTAGATGCAGTCTTCTCAACCTCGGTCCAGTCAACCTTAGGTTTAGGAAGCTTCTCTCCCTTGGCGCTTAGAACAAAAGGTTCCTCCCATCCTTCTTGAACAGCAGTCCATGCATCTTGATCAATAGACCTTATGGTTTGAACCACCATAGACTTCCAGTGGCCATACTTTGTCGGGTTAAGCGTGTGTCCTTTGCTTATCACAACCACATGTTGTTTATTCTCCATATCTCCAGAATCTCAACTTGTGAGTAAGTAATGAAACTTTCTTCAGCGACTGACTTGCTCTGATACCAATTAAAGTTATAGAGAATGTATGACAATAGCCAAGAACACAATCAACACCTTAAAACTGAATACTTTATTAGAAATCTCTTAAACAATCTTTCGATATGTTTAATCAGAGTTATGAGATTACAAGATCCTTCTTATAATCTCTCCTGACCAATCTCTAATCTACCCCAAAGTAATCCTAGACTTCACACACTTGATTTATCTTTTATCAAGCTGTGACTACAACTAACCCGATAGTTCACAAAAACCCTTTGTTGAACTCTTAACCTAGGTCTTCTTAATTCTGTGACGGCCACCCATCTTCACGATGATTGTCCTCAATATATACCTAACTGAGTTTCCTTAATTCTCTCATCTTAGTTTCCTTTCTTTTATATTCTCGAATCTCCTTAGCTTGTTGCTCACGCAACTCTACACGTTATACTTGTTGCCTTATTCAAGGCTTTCCTCTTTTGCACGTCTCGTATCCATCACTTGTACTACTTGAAGCGTCGATGTATTCTCAAATACTTGGCTATTTATTTTCAGCTTCTTGTCCATTGCCCACAATTGGATCATTACTAGTAACCATGTACTACTGAGAACAACATTTTCAGCCGAGCTCCACTTAGATCTTGTTCCTTTACGATCGTTTATGTTTTCATTTTGGTATGAATCATCACCACTCCCACCCGTATTGGTACATTGAGGATTTTTTTAATGAAAAAATGTCTGTAGTGTTTTTCTTGTTGATTATCAAGAAGGTTTGCGAAGCTTGAAAAAGAAAACTGATTGATTGAATCCATCATATGGTAAGTGATGAAAAGAAGAAATTAATTTATGAAAAAATGTGGTGTATAATAAATGAATTTATGGAGTCTATATATAAAGGAAGGCAATAATAACTATACATGATTTTTTTTTATTGTCATCCAGATGTGTATGTGATATCCAGTTTGGTACGGTTGGGTTTTTTTTGTTTTAGGTTCTTACTATATATTTTATTCTTCGCTACAGATTCGCAGGAAATCATAAGAATGGTGTTTACCCCCTCAATGGATTGGCCGGCCTTCTCGACCTACCTAAAGGATATCATGCGATTGAAGAGTAATTTCACCAACTTCTCATTATTCTATGTACTTCATAGCTGCAATACCAAAGCGGATGCCCTCGCACGTAGTGCCAGGATATACTCGCAGAATGTTAGCTATATTAGTGATGTATCACCGGTTTGGCTTACCCATCCGATTTAATTTCTGATCTATATGTTGTTGATAAAGAAAAAATATATGTTTTATTCTGTATAAATATTTATACAAAATATTTCATGCGATTGAAGAGTAATTTCACCAACTTCTCATTATTCTATATACTTCATAGCTGCAATACCAAAACGGATGCCCTCGCACGTAGTGCTAGGATATACTCGCAGGATGTTAGCTATATTAGTGATGTATCACCGGTTTGGCTTACCCATCCGATTTAATTTCTGATCTATATGTTGTTGATAAAAAAAAATTATATGTTTTATTCTGTATAAATATTTATTTTGGTTCTGGTTGTATTATATAGTTTATGGACTTCGATTTCTAAAGAAAATGTTTAATTCGTGATAAAAAATTTTAAAAAAAAATATATATTCGGTTTAGTTACATATTCAGTTTTCATTTTTTCGTAATATACAAAAAATGAGTTATTGACAATTTATATTTTTTCTATATATACATATAATAGAAAAATTATTTAATTAATCAAATTTGTATTAGTTCGATTTATTCGGTTCGTCCCATAAAATTTAGTGTATTTATGGGAGAAATTTAAAATACCACTTTGTGTTTCATTTGGATTATTTTCTAAACTGGCTTGGTTTTTTGGTTTCATGAATTTTGGTTTAGTTTCGGAAATTATTAAAGATTATTATTCCAATCTAAAAATGTTAACAAAATGTCAAGAAAATTTTGATTAACTTAATATCAAAATTTCCATAAAACAGCTTTAAAAAAAGAAGTTGACCAGTATTTGTAGTCTAGTGGTTGTGTTAGTGTTGTCACTGTGCCATTTGAGTTCGGGTCCAGCGTGATGTTTAAATGTTGAACGGTTGAAAAAAAAAAAAAAACTATTATATATATGATTTATTACCAAAAGAAAAGTTAACCAAGAAGTATTGGGCTTTAAACATTCAGACTTACGCCCATTATCGTGAACAAATTCGCTTTTTCAGCTCCTCCCCAAACCTTGAGTCGCCGCTGACTCTGGTCAAAATAGACAGTTCGCTTCCTCCTGTTTTATGCATTTGCCTTTGCCATGTATTCTCTGATTCGCCATGGAAGAAGGTTGGTGCGGCTGCAAAAATATCGTCATGTGAGTGTTTCGTTAATGCTTATACAAAATGGGTCTTCTTATTTCAGTTCAGCTAGTACTGATGTGGGCCTTAAAGATAGTCGAAAAAGTCAGACTTTTACTGTCTCTTACCTCGTTAAGTCTCTAGGTCTAACTACAAAACTCGCTGAATCCATCTCAAAGAAAATCAACTTCGAAGACAAGAGCAATCCAGATTCTGTTCTGACTCTTCTCAGGAGTCATGGATTCTCAGCTTCTCAGATCTCCGATGTTATTACGGTTTACCCACTACTGCTTATTTCAGATGCTGAGAAATCAATTGCTCCAAAGCTTCAGTCTTTGCAGTCCAGAGGCGCTTCCACCTCTGAGCTTACAGAGATTCTGTCAATAGTCCCGGAGATATTAGGCAAAGACAGATGTATCAACATTTACTATGATTTTGTCAAGGAGATTGTGGAAGCTGATAAGGGTTCCAAGTTCAAGAAGTTGTCTCTTTCATTGCCCCAACAAGGTAAGCAGGAGAATAAGCTCAGAAACTTGTCCGTTTTGAGAGAATTGGGTTTGCCTCAGAAGTTGTTGTTCCCTTTGCTCATCTCTAATTCTCCACATATCTGTGGAAAGCAAAAGTTTGAAGAGTCTCTCAAGAAGGTTATTGAGATGGGTTTTGATCCCACCACCTCAAAGTTTATCCAAGCGCTGCGTATTGTTCAGTCTTTGAGTGACAAAACTATAGAGGAAAAATTCAATGTATATGCAAGGTTAGGTCTTTCTGTGGATGATGTATGGGAGATGTTCAAGAAGTGGCCAATCTCTCTGACACACTCGGAGAAGAAGATAATTCAGACATTTGAAACCTTGAAGCAGTGTGGACTACTTGAAGACGAGGTCCTCTCAGTGGTACAGAAGTTTCCGCAGTGCCTTGGTGTTACAGAACGGAAAATATTGGACTCCGTTGATACATTTCTAGAGCTAGGATTCAGCAGAGATGAGTTTGCGATGATGGTTAGGCGTGTGCCTGCTTGCATTGGATATTCTGGAAAGTCGGCAAAGAAGAAGATTGAGTTTGTGGCGAAGGAGATGAATTGGCCAATAAGATCCGTGGTTTCAACCCCGCAGGTACTTGGATACAGCATGGACAAGAGGATTGCACCAAGGTGTAACGTAATCAAAGCTCTCATGTCCAAAGGATTGCTCGGAACTGAAGTTCCTCCGATGTCATCTGTGTTGGTATGTACCGATGAGGTTTTTTTAAAAAGGTATGTGAGGAAGCACGATGACAAGAAGCTTGTGGCTCGTTTGATGAATATCTTCACCAGGAAGAAGGGGGAAACAGCTGGTGCCTGAGATGATGAATGTCTTCAGTGGAAAGATAGGAAAAACATATGAAGCTACTGAACGATGTAGAAGGATTTATAGTCTACGAACTCTTGACTTATAAGCATAGTTTTCGGATGAACCTGAATTTTAGATATTAGGTGTAAGCGATGATCCTCAGACTAAATGGTTCATGATTCTTTTTTATTGTGGATTTCTGAAATACCTTGTTCCTGGTAATGACTAATACGTATGAGGTGGGTTTTGGTTGTATCAAGTTTGAATAATACTGAAACAATGCTATTGGATCTCATTGAAGACAGTTTTTTTCTTCAAATTTTCAATCCCTCTCGGCCTCTCCACTTCAACTTTTGCCCTCTCCATACCCCACTGTCAACACAGACAATTTTTTTTGTTTGGTGAGGACATTTCCCTATTCAAGAGCTTCTTGGAGTGCAGACTATTTCCAAAAAATCCTGAGTGAGAAACTGGGCAATGGGAGATTCTGGTTTACGTATACCACTTGTTCCATGGTAGGTCTTGATTCTGCAGAAACGCTTGTGCAGAGCAATCCGAGTTTCAGAACCATCTCGACTTCTTCTTTAGAGTATATTTTCTCCAGCAATCATAGCATCAACCAAGGAATATTTTCTCCAGCAATCACACACCCACTTGATCAAATGTCGTTTTCTCAAGTTGAATCATAAGATGATCTTATTAAGATCTAATGATCTCCTACACGAGTTACATCAAGCATAAAAGCAGGTCAGGTGCCATGTAACCCATTGTTCCTACAGCAGCTGTTGCAAGCAAGCTATCTCCTAACCTTCCTTTGCACTCAGAATCTAACGTGACGTTAGAACTGGTTTCTTTCCTATATGAAGGTAACTGAGAGCTGAGGCGATATCTTTCAAAATCTCAAAACCTTTTCGACCATGTAAGAACCGGTTTCTTTCCGTGAAACAAGTATTGATCAAGACTTCCATTAGAGATATACTCGGAGATCAAAACTTTCCTCCTGCAATATCCGAAAAGAGGAACCAGATTGCTGTGCTTTAAATTTCCCATAGTCACAAACTGTTTCATGCCTTGTCTTGCATTGTGGCATACTCTCTTTACTGCTATATCTCCAATACGAGGCAGAGTACCGAACCAGAGAATTCAATTCATACAATCGAATTCAAGTCCAATCGCATTCCAGCAAGTGAGAAGTCAAGCCTCTGATCTTGACATTCCAGCAATAGAGTTTTTCCCAAGTTCAAGCTATCGTCGTCCCTGCAATAAATGGCTTCTTGGGTCTATCGATGAAGACATTCTGAGTCTAGTGGTTAGCTGCAACACTGGCTCACGACACGAGGTCTGGATCACATTGGCTAATCACTTTAACAGGGTTTGTGTGAGTGTGACCAACTAGCTTCAGTTGGAAGTCTGGTTACAGAAAATATGAAAATCTTTGCAGGGGATATGAGCCAATCAAAACAAGTATTCAAGTTTCAATGCTCACAAGCGATGATGACACACTGCAAAGTTACAATGTAGGTCAATCAAACAGAAGATTCAGAGGAGCCAGAGGTTGAGCTTCTTTTTATACTAGAGGACGTGGTTTTCATCAACAATTATCTGCTCCTCTTCACTATGAAGTTGTAATCCACGAGACAAAGGACCAACAAGCTAGCTTACCTGAGAATCTATTGCTGAGATTATTTTATTAAAGTGCTAATTGGGCTTTAATAAAATATGGGTGTGA
>OVAP01005705.1:0-12715 GCA_900406295.1 Aurinia saxatilis
ATGGCCAAAATTTCAACAATGGTCCATACAACAAGCCTTTCTACAACAAGTTCAGTGGTGGTTACCAAAAGTCGGCTACTGAAAGAAGAAACTATGGGAACACATCCTATTCATCTCCGAAGGGACAAGACAACAAGATGGAGTCNGTTGGAGCAACTCTTGGATGGACAACAACAATTGACTGTCACATTCAATGGAAAAATTGACCATCTCTACACGGAATTCGATGGGAACATCCTAACCTACTGATCCTTAAGCCTAACAAGTGAACTACTCAGACATAGCTGAATTCATCAAGAGATTTAATAGAAAAGATGCAATAAGAATAAATCAAAGAGGGTTCAAGAATTTATCCCTTACAAAAACTCTCAAGAATAAATCAAAGCATAGCCTAAACAATGGTTGTAAAATAAGTATTTATATGGACAAGGACGGATTTAGGTTTAGAGAATTAGCATAAAGGTTTTTGGAAAATCTTCATATTAAGATTTATGGAAATCTTAAATCTGCTCTGCATGGTGTCGATCGACACCAAGGTGGTGTCGATCGACACCGCCCCTCTTTTTTCCATTTTTCTTCGTTTCCTTAATTAGCTCCATTTTGCTCCATAAACCTTCTAGATTCTTCTCATGCTCCAGAACCACGTCCATGCACCTAAAATGACTCACTTGGACTCTAATAATAATATATAGACTCTAAAAACATAAATAATTATACGTTTATTATGGTAAAAACCGGTAAAATATGAGGTATATCAATGGCAATCACTGACAGCAAAGTTATTTGCCTAAGTGATCCAACTTACGCGTAAAAGGCATGTGAGTCAAGCTTTATGACTTAAAACAATCGCTGAGTGGGAGGCAACCCACTAGGTAGATTTTTCTTTCTTTTATTTTATATTCTTCTTTTTATTCTAAATTTTCACTAACATATTAATTTTTAGTTTTGATTTTAAATGTTTCAATTTTGTTTCCCAAAATAATAAATTGGTGGAGTCAGATGCGTGGAACGATCGTTCCAAACTACAGAACGATCGCTCTGGATCCTGGTACGCAAATTTCTGGTTTATTCCGGTTTAGTTCACTTAAACCAAACCGGGAAACATCCAATTTATCTCTACACAGAATATTTTCAGATCAAAACTCGTCCCTCTTTCTCCTCTAGCGCGACTTGGACGAAAATGAGAAGAAACATATAATTCTTCTTCACTTGCTCAATTCTTCACCTTTTTGAGTGATTCTTGTCCCTAATGACATGACCATGGAGAAGCAGCTTGAACCGGAGCTAAATGGAGCAACGAAGGACCAAAAAGCCTCGAATGCTATGGAGTTGCCCGTTGGACCGATTACACGACCTAAATCTCGGAACTTGGAGCGAGCCATTAGCACTCTGCTAATTGAGGCTCAGGGGCACTCTAGTTTGAGCGCTTTTCCAACCGCATTGGTTGTGATTCAAGCTAGCTAGAGATTAGCAACGAGTGGTGTGATCATTTGTACTCTTTTCCTTGGTTTAGCTTTTTCCCACTGGATTGTTGCGACCAAGGGTTTTAACGAGGCATTGTGGTCACACCTTTATCGTTTGCCTCATTGCTAATATGCCTATTCTATCCTTTTTAACTCAGACCAACTTTCTATTCTATGTTTCAGAACTTTCTATTTTATCCTTCGGAACTTGAGCCAACTTTCTATTCTATCCTTCGGAACTTGGACCAACGTTCTATTTTATCCTTTCCATTTTATTTGGTTTTAAACTTTTTGTCATTTCCAAGGAGACGTATGTTTTGACTCCTCTTTGTTATTTGTTTTTTTTTCAAGGAGAGTTGCATGTTTAGACTCTTTTTTAATATTTTGTCTTTTCCCAAAAGAGTTGTTTGACTCTTTCCTTGTATTTCCCTATATATTTGGTCATGAGTTCATCATTAAGATCATCAAACTTTTATCAAAATTATCTCTCTCTCTCAATTTTTTCATCAACATCAAAATGTGTCATATCTTTGTTCCTCTTATTCTTGTTTGTGCGTAATATCAAACATGATTTCGAGGTTGATAGATCAAGAGATTTTCATCTTTCTTGGTAGTTTCACATTGATCCATCTACAACACTCGTTTCATTATTCCAGCAAGTCCATCACTCACCTTTCATCATCTTCACTTCATCTGACCCTGTTGCAACAACGTTTCCTTTGTCTCAGCAAGTTCATCTCACCATCTCTCTCATCAAGTTCTCATCATCATCATCATCATCATCATCATCATCATCATCATCATCATCATCATCATCATCATCATCATCATCATCAATTCATCCATCACCTTAAGCTTCCGCATCCAAAGAACCTGCACGGAAGAGATCTTGTGACATCTCTCCTTCGATCCCGATCTAGGAGCGTATCAAGTGGTATCAGAGTCATCTTCGTATCAGGTTGT
Organism: Aurinia saxatilis; assembly: GCA_900406295.1. NCBI lineage: Eukaryota > Viridiplantae > Streptophyta > Magnoliopsida > Brassicales > Brassicaceae > Aurinia > Aurinia saxatilis. The sequence continues at coordinate 2,427 of OVAP01005705.1, forward strand.
GTTTATCCTTCCAAATAACTATTTTATAATCCAATTTTATTCTGTTTTCGTTTAACCCGTTATATTCTATTAACCATCATATTCTACTTTCGTTCTCGTTTCACCCGGTTTTCACCCGGTTCTATTCTATTTGTCGTTAAATCCAATCCATTACATATGTTCTATTTTGTTACATAGAACTTTTGATTCTAGTTTTTGTGTTCCTTTCATTGTAGGAACATGGTGAACGAAGAGGAAGAGGATGAACGTGGAGACCTTATTTTAAAGAAACCAAACAATACAAGGATTTCATCATGGAGCTAACTTCCCACACTCCTAAATCTTTGGTTCATTCCAACTCTTATTATCATCCTCCTAATAAAATTAAACTATATGGATTTTTCAGGAAAAGGAGACTATCTAGAGTGGGAAAGAAACATGGATGACTGGTTTTACTACAATCATGCCGTGGTACATGAGAGTTTAGCTTATGCAATTGACCAGCTTACGGGAGAAGCATATGAAGGGTGGTTGCAAGAACTATCTGATTGCAGGTTCTACAAGGAGTCAATTATCACAACATGGAAACATCTCAAGAAGCTCTTAAGAGGTCAGTATGTGCCAAGGCACAAGAGAAAATGTCACACTGCCCCCAAAGCTCCGAAGCAAGGAAGTGAAATTAGCAAAAGATTATATAAGTGAAAAATCCGTGACACAGTTTAGTGCCCGTGGAAAAGAAACCAGCAACAACAAGACCAATCTGTTCACGGAGGAGGACAAGGCTAAGTTGCAACAAATCATAAACAAACATTTCAAGGCATTACGTCGACAATGTCAGCAAAAGAAGCAACAACAGCAATCAAGTTCAGTTTCCGGAGGAAAGCACTTGGACAAAGATATGGACTTACAAAAGAAGCTTGTAGAGCAGAAAGAGACATATGATCAGCTTGCACTTAATCCATGTGCACCACCTAGTCTTGTTGCAAGAGGAGCTATGGAGAAGTAAGAGAAATCTAAGGACAAAACCGAGGACCAACTCACCGATCTCAAAACTTCCTTGGAAGCTAAGTGTATTCTTCCATCTATCCAATCTGATTTTGTGTTTGATAAACTAACCTCTTTCGAACTGGTACAACCAAGTAGTATTGTTCCCCTTTCACAGGTTCTCGTAGAAAAATCTGAGGTAGAAGTTCCAGAGATTGTGCCATCGATTGCGACTAATTTGGAGCAGCAAACCATCTTTATTCCCAAACCAATCCATAAGTCAAATGACTGCCCACAAAAGCACTTGTTTGTCAAAGTTTATAAAGGACAGGTTGGGAATTTGGTCTTAAACACAAGGAAAGAAAGCTGATTTACAAAGAGCATGGAGAAACAAACCGTGAATGGCCAAGCATTAAAGCCATCAAATTCAAATGGAAAGACAAGGAAGAATCAGTATGTCATATGTCAAAGGAGAAGTTCTTCTATGCTCACGTTCTATCATCTTTTAATTTCTTTGGATTTGAGTATTATCCTATTGAGATTGGTATTGTCTTGTTACATGATCAGCAGCCTTTAGCAATAATCTGTGAAATACATGGAGGAGAATCAAGCTATCAAATTGTCGTGGAAACACTTTTTCACGCAAGGAAATATTATTTCCTTTGGCCTCATAAGAAGAAAGGAGACATTAAGAGGAGGAGCCAAAGCTATATCTTGTGCAAACTAAATCACTCTCAATACCACGTTTGCATGAATTTGTCTCTATCGATTTACACTATGCTGATTTAATCTCAAAAGAAGTTATTGATTTGCATCCATTTTTTAAGGAAAGATTCATCTTATTTGATGCATTTCATAAAATTGATTCATGTTTGAATAGAACAGTGCTTAGCCGTGTTGCATTTGATGCTGATTTTAGATACATGATTAAAAATTTTGAAACTAATAATGCATGGTATGTAACGAATCATGACACGAAATCTATGCTTAAATATGTTTTGAATTCTTTTAAATCATTTAGCAAACTAAGGACTCATGACTGTTTTGAATAAATTGTGCAAGAACATATTGTTTAAGTTTCATGGTCGATCATTTCAATATGCTTGCCATACGTTTAATGTGTTTTGTTTAGTTTTGGCAAAGTTTTATAAACAGAATCCTCATCTCAGCTAGAATCAAGCGATTGCTCATCTTTTTGTTTTTAAGACTTGGAAATACTTAAGCAAGCATGCGTTGGAACCAGGAGATGATGAGATTATCAAAGAGTTCAAGCCAATCTTCAAACCACACATAAATGTTCTCCAAGGTAAGTGTAATTCAACCAAAAATTTTGAAGTTTCTGATATATTTCCCTTTTATTAAGGTAAAGCAGATCTGAGGGCAAATCTTTTTCAAGAGAGAGGGGGTGATATGACCATGGAGAAGCAGCTTCAACCGGACCTAAATGGAGCATAGGAGGACAAAGAAGACTCGAATTCTATGGAGTTGCCTGTTGGATCGATTACACGATCTAAATCTCGGAACTTGGAAGGAGCCATTAGCACTCTGCTAATTGAGGGTCAAGGGCACTCTAGCTTGACCGCTTGTCCAACCGCATTGGTTGTGATTCAAGCTATCTAGAGATTGGAAATGAGTGGGGTGATCCTTTGCACTCTTTTCCTTGGTTTAGCTTTTACCCAGTGGGTTTTTGCGGCCAAGGTTTTTAACGAGGCATTCTAGTCATAGCTTTATCGTTTGCCTCGTTGCTAATATGCCTATTCTATCCTTTTGAAACTCAGACAAACTTTCTATTCTATCTTTCGGAACTTTCTCTTCCATCCTTCGGAACTTGGGCCAACGTTTTATTTTATCCTTCGGAACTTGGACCAACGTTCTATTATATCATTTTCGTTTTATTTGGTTTTAAACTTTTTGTCATTTCCAAGGAGACGTATGTTTTGACTCGTCTTTATTGTTTGTCATTTTTCCAAGGAGAGTTGCATGTTTAGACTTTTCTTTAATGTTTTGTCTTTTCCCAAAAGAGTTGTTTGACTCTTCCCTTGTATTTCCCTATATATTTGGTCATGAGTTCATCAATAAGATCATCAAAATTTTTATCAAAATTATCTCTCTCTCTCAATATTTTGATAAACAACAAAGTGTGTAATATCTTTGTTCCTCTTAATCTTGTTTGTGCGTAATATCAAACAGGATTTCGAGTTTGATAGATCAAGAGATTTGCATCTCTCTTGATAGTTTCACATCGATCCATCTACAACACTCGTTTCATTATTCCAGCAAGTCCATCACTCACCTTTCATCATCTTCACTTCATCCCACCATGTTGCAACAGTGTTTCCTTTGTCTCAGCAAGTTCGTCTCACCATCTCTCTCATCACGTTCTCATCATCATCATCATCATTATCAATTCATCCATCACCTAAAGCTTCCACATCCAAAGAACCTGCACCGAAGAGATCTTGTGACATCTCTCCTTCGATCCCGATCTAGGAGCGTATCACCTAACTTGCTTAATTTTTCATTCTCTTTCCATTTCTAGTGTCTATTCTCACTCATGGGCAAGGTAAGTCTCTCAATCCCCAATTTTTTACCCCAATCCGAAATTCTAGGCTTGCAAAATTGGGTAGGATTGATGCGTTTCTGGGTTGATTTGTGCCTCATAGAAGTGTTCTAGGATGAATATAAATGGCACCCATGCATTAATTCATCGTTTTTGAGCATTTAATTTTGATGATTTTTAGATTGATGAACAAAAGGGTATATGGACGAATTTGGTAATTTGAGTTGGAGAATTGTGCTAGTCTAGGTTGTGGAATGATATTGATAATGTTGTCTACTTACCTAGCATCACCGTTACCATTGATTCATGTTTTGAGAATTTTTTATAAATATGAGTTTCTGGTTTTTGGTTGATGTCTTGTAGGTAATGGCATCTAAGAAAGGACGAACCTCGGGAAGAACACACAGAGGCAACCTAAGGGCAAGGCAGTAGCATCATCATCAAGGGAAGATCTTCCAATTCTTCGAGCACCACCGGGTGAGGAACCAGTGCGCACATCCGCACCTTGGCTGCGTCCATCAAGATAAGAGGGCCATCCATTCATCACAGACAATGTCCCTTGGGTTCCCCATTTGTCCTATGCAGAGTTCAACGATACGATGTTCCAGAACCCTTATTACGGGACCTCGTGGAAAGACTACAACAGTTGTTGCTATAATGGGCTGCATCGGATGCATATGATACCAACATGCGTCGTTTGCAAGTGGACTTTGAAGCAGATGGGGATCGAGGAGGTGTTTCAGTTGCTGCGACAAATTGGGTTGGGACATATGGCAGAACTAGAGTACAGACTTTACCCAGAACCCGTCCAAAATTTTTGGCTTCGTGTGAGGTTACTTACGAGTACATGAACTATCACTTGAAGTCCGAGGGCATCCTGTTTTTCTATATCGAGGCAAATTTTACGATATGACCATCCATGAGCTGTTTGATATCTATGGTTTCGACAAGAACATACATGGAGTTAATTTTCTATGCGAGAGCGTCACCGGTTTATGGGATCTTATGGCTGCTAGAGGCAAAGGTCCTGGGAGAGACGCCAAGCTGACACTGATCCGCAACCCGGTCCTGAGGGTTGTAGCCAAGATTTTAGGTGGGACATTGTTTGCTAAGGAGGAAGTTGGTTCTTTGACAGCTCACGAGTTGTTGCTATTACACCAGGCACTCCCGAGTTTTGTTGACTGGACGTATGATCACGAAGCCCCGAGCAGAAATTTCAGTGCTAACTTTGGTGCTCTTTTTGCAGCTACTCTTGTCTTTAGGAAGTTCCGAGCACTCGATACGACTAAGTCGAAGAAGGAGACGATTGGTAGTCTCTTGACTCCAATCTTCCTTTATCACAACATTGATCTCTCTTCAGAGGACTTTCTACCTCCGACGACATTGGACGAGTTGTTCTTTACGAACGCTTGGTATCTATGGTCGGAATGGAAATATCGATTTGTTGATCGCGACGGAGATGCCCGTATCATTCAGCTTCCAACACCGAGCTCACCTCCGTTACTTCAGTGGCCAAGGTTGAGTTCTTACCCTCACTAGATATGGCCCCTTACGATCCAGAGATACCACGACTCCGCGGGAGCTCCTCTCAGGACCCTCAGCCTCACCTGGAGGATGATTTCTTGCATGATTCATTGTCACAGCCACCAGCCCAGTCGTCGGAGACCATGGAGTTCTTGCTACCCGAGTACATAGGTCAGTTTGATCCTCCTCCACTTGCTACAGATGCCACCGACTGACAGCGCCTGGATTGGATGATCGAGTCACAGCGCATCAACCACTCTATGATGAGGTCTATTTGGGGAGTGCTTGCGAAAATGAGGTGTCCTCGTCCTCCATCATGTTTCAGAGCTTTACCGAGGCGGACACCACCCAGAGACGGAGCAGGATCTAGCAGAGCTGCAACTGCTGATGATGAGCGAGATGGAGATGATGCGGAGGCGGATGATGATGAGGAGATTGTTCATCGACAACGAGCTAGGACAGAGCCAGGACTGTCTCGCAATGCCAACCCTTCGGATCGTGTCTGAGTACCACTCACTTTTCTTTATCTTTTATTTATTTATTTTATTTTTTCCCCTGTTGTATCCTTTTTCATACTTATTTTCACATCGAAGACGATGTGAAGTAAGTTTGGGGGAGGGTACAAGTGTGTGACCAATCATTTTCTTTCTTTTGTTTTCATTGTCTTGAGTCATTTTGTTGTCTTTCTTTGAGTTGTTTTTATTGTCCTTGAGTCGATTTTCAGTGTTTTAAATGTGCATTTGTATCAGATTGACTTAGGAGACAGTGATGATATTGCCTATATTGATGCTAGTATTTGTTTTCCTCGGATATGTTGTTTATTAGTGTCATTCACTGACTTGCAAGATTTGTGAAAAACTTGACTTAGCGCCCTGCCAATAAGTGTCTCTTGTTAGTGTGAAATCTCGTTTGATTTGATGTCATCCCTAAATGTTGGTAATTTGACTTAATTTTCTCATCTATGGCTATTTGATCACGTGCATGGATTTTTACTTTCCACCTTTTACCACTCTTTTTCAATTTTTTAGAAAACCCCAACATGTTAAAATCCCAACCATTTTTTCAAACCATTACATACTTTCTTGAATGAGGCCTTTTTCTGATAATATTTCATGTCTTTTTCTTCCATTAGAATTAGTCTCATTGGCTAATTTAGGGGGTTGGGGATTTGTGGGCTTGATTTGAGTTGTTCAGAAAGGATTTGCTTATGAGAATTGGGTAGATCTAGAATGAAACAAGTTTGGGGAGTTGGGAGTTATGTAAAGGATTGGATGTGGTTGGAATTGAGGATGAATTTTGCCTAGAAGAACTCATAGTTTAAAATCACTCTTTTAATGTTTATGTGTTTCGTGTACATATATATATATATATATATATATATAATAAAATATAAATGAAAAAAAACGAAAATTGATTTTGCATTAGCTAAAGAGTGATTATAAATTTTGTGTTTCAGGACTTCTCTAGGAAGTATTAATTTGGAGGAGATGATGAGGATTTGATTGGTTTGTTTAGTGACTGATTGGATTTTTGAGAATCGTGAATGGGTAGATAGAAGATATTGCTTGTATGCATCAATTGCTCTTTTCTTCCTTGTTTTTGCGTAATGATAACATTCCTTTTCTTGAGAGTTAGTCATCGTTTGAAATTTGATACACTTAACCTTCTATCTTTTCATCTTTAAACCTTTTTTCTCACCAAACCAAATGTTGTGATCGTTTGTCCATTTTTGAGACAGTGTCTGATTGATAATTGAATGTTGAAGGGATGTTGGATAGGAATCGAGTGGGATCATTGGCATTGGATAGTGATTGGTGTTCTAAGCATGAATGAGTAAGGATTTTGCATGTCAAAGATTAGCATTAATTTGAATCCATCCTTGGAACTTACAATGCATACTTTCTAGCTTTGAGTCCCCACTTTCAAACCTTTCTCCCTCCTTGACTTTTATTGTTTGCTTGCGGACAAGCAAAGACTAAGTTTGGCGGAATTGATGTATCACATTTTTGACACATTTTAACCCTTCTTTTCTTAGTATTTTTCGAGTCTTTTGAGTCTTTTTCAGGTTTAGGTCATGGAATAATGGAACAAAGGCTTGGGAACATAAATAGGAGACAAATAAGCAGGATATGAATAAGAATGATGCACATAATGGAGAAATGAGCTCAGAACGATCGTTCCGATTTTGGAACGATCGTTCCACACATTTGAGAGCCTAACGATCGTTCCATTCTCCGAACGATCGTTCCCGACATTCAAAAATAGAACAATTGTTCCGTTCTTGGAACGATCGTTCCGACCCTGCCGACTGCAAAATGGAAACAGGAATCAACGTTTTCTGACGATATAAAATGATTTTTCTCTCATTCCGCACGAATTTACCATAGTTTACACAGTCTCTCTACCTCCAAAACAGCCTCTTTTGATTCATTCATCTCTTTTTCCTTTAAAACTCTTTTGTCTTCATTTCTTCAAGTTCTTGTTGTTGTTGCTTGAAGGTTGTTGAAGCTTGTCATTCTCTTTCAATTCCAGTCATTTTATCATTGTTGAGAAGTGTTCTTAAACCTTTTTCTTTTATAATTTTGTTTTTGGTAAAGTACCATTCAGATTTATTTTGTTCTTGACTTATGGTCTTCATTATTTCTTTGTTGATTGCCCATTTGATCATGTGTGAGTAGTTAGATGGTTAGATCTAGGGGAATCATAGATTGTTAGGATAGAAACTGGATGTAAATAGGTTATATATTTAGAGTCTTCCTCCTTATGATGATTTAAATCTAAAACTAGTTTGATCACCTAGTTTTTGTTCATAGGATTTTCTATTAAATGAAAGTGTAATAGGAGTCTTGAAAACTCATTTAGGAGAGTAGTACGTCTTTAGCCAACGAAAGTTGATACTAAAGCGGATTGTGAACAAATTAAATATGCTTGATTAATGCTTTCTAGCTCATTTAAGTCCAAACGAAAGTTTAGGTATTTAAATGGTTAAGAAAAGTGATTGATGCCACGACAGTGGATCAATCTATAATTATATTTAAGTTGAGGATAGGAAAAATTTAGAACCTGAATAGACATCAAGTTGATTTTAGTGCAATTCATCGATTATTCCTGGGTCTAGTGCTTTTTATAGTATTGAATTAAAAATCGTAGAAATAGCAAACAAACCCCATCTTTTGATCATCTTAGCTAAAATAAATAATTTAGAAGATTACAATGTAAACCTGAGACTTGTGGATTCCTTTCTACTACATCGATAGGTGTTAGTTGTCTAGGTCTTTTAAATTTGTGAAAAAGACAACTTATTACAGATCGGTTAGATAATACATCTCCCATGAATGCAGGCAGTGAGACTCCCTTCATTGAAGCAGATTTTCCACATCTCTAAGGAACTAGGACTCAACACAATGATGACAACCACATAACAGAAGATTAGCAGATCAATGCTGTCAGGGAATAGGAATGTACTGGGCGTACGCCAGGCTTGGATCATGATGCTATAGGCGACATCGTTCCTTCTTCCTCTGAGAGTAATGATCAGAGAGCTGACTCAACTTCACAGGCTTAAGCACAGCAAGAACATTCACAGTAATCAATTCACCCTGTGCCTACAAGATCAAAACATGGAATCTGGAAACCAAATCTTAGGCATGTACTACTAACACAGAAAGTTGCATATCCTGAACCAAAAGCTGTTTCAGAGGCTTTGCTAGATGAAGGGTGGACAGATATTATGAGAGAAGAAATTGGAAATTGCAAGGTCACTAACACATGGTGTCTTGAAGAATTTATGCCTGGAATGAAAATGTTTATACTGCAAATGGATTTTCAGGACAAAGCTCAATGCAGATGGTTCACTAGACAAACTCAAAGCTAGACTGGTGGCTCAAAGATTCAATCAAGAAGAAGGAATTGACTACCAAGAGACCTACAGTCCAGTCATCAGAACGGCTAATATTTGAATGGTTCTTCACACTGCAATTGCTCTAAGTTGGGAAACCAATCAACTTGATGTGAAGAATGCATCTCTTCATGATGATTTACAGGAAGTTGTTTACATGAAACAGCTTGCAGGTTTTGTGGATAAGGAAAAAACAAATCACGTTTGCAGACTACATAAAGCTTTATATGGTCTGAAGCAATCTCCAAGAGCGTGGTTTGACAAATTCAGTGATTATCTACTGGAATTTGGATTCGTGTGCAGTAAAGGAGATCCATCTATATTTGTCTACAACAACAAACAAGATGTCACATTTCTCCTAATATATGTTGATGATATGGTGCTCACAGGAAATAATCAAGACCTCATCAGACACCTGCTAGACATGTTCAACTCAAAATTCAGAATGAAGAACATGAGAAAATTGAAATATTTCTCAGGAGTTCAAGCTATATTCATAGAAGATGGCTTATTGCTTTCATAAGCAAAATATGCAGAGGATTTGTTAGTTGTTGCAGGAATGAGTGAATGTTCTCCTATGCCAACACCTTTGCCATTAGAGCTTCACAAAGTTAAAGATCAGCAGGTGTTGTTCTCGGATCCAACTTACTTCAGAAGTCTTGCAGGCAAGTTACAATACTTGACCATGACAAGACCAGATATCCAGCTTGCAGTCAACTATGTTTGCTGTAAAATGCATGAACCCTTTGTCTCAGACTTCAAGCTACTCAAAAGGATACTGAGGTATATCAAAGGAACTTGGGATTTTGGTATTTTCTTCTCCAAGTATACTGGTTTTACTCTAGGAGCTTATAGTGATAGTGATTGGGCTGGAGATGATGTAGAAAGGCATTCCATAGGAGGCTACTACACATTTCTAGGAGTAAACCTCATTTCTTGGTCCAGTATAAAACATAAGACTGTGTCAAGAAGTGTTACTGAGGCAGAATACAGGGCCAATATCAGAGGCAGCTGTTGAGTTAACTTGAGTAGGAAATTTGCTAAAAGATGTTGGCATCAAACAGAAAAAACCGCCAACTCTTTATGGTGACAACTTATCCTCAATGTATCTTGCTGGAAATCCATCAATGCACAAGAGAAGCAAGCATTTTGAGGTTGACTACCATTATGTCCGGGAAAGAGTTGCCTTAGGTGCTCTAACACTACAAGATAACACGCCATTTGCGAGGAAAATTTGCGACGCCGGATTTCCCTCACAAATCTGCGTCGCATTTGCGTCTAATTTGCGTGTATTCCCAAACATCATCGCACTATAGTCGCAAATCCGCGAGGACAACATTCGTC
>OVAP01005706.1:0-12714 GCA_900406295.1 Aurinia saxatilis
TAATAATACTTATTAATAAACTGTTTTTAACTCGATATCGGTTGGTTGATATATATATATTGAAGAAGATTGAGCCTTTGTTTGTGGGTTCAAATATATGTGTTTGAATGATTGATTTCAGATAAAAAAAATGTTATTACCGAATGACCCCAAAAATTTAGTTAACGGAAAATATCATTTTGGAACTATGATAAATATTAGTATAAATTAAAATCATATAGAGACATGCAACCTAATAATTCACATAAATGTTCCGCATAAACATTCTCTCAAAAAAAATAAACACAACTAATGATATGCAATAATAGCATCTATAAACTGGTTGATCTTTGTTAGACAAAGACTTCGCAGCATGAAATGAATACAATAACGGTCATTAACGAGACTTATGTTTTTATGAGCTTAGTGTAGTCATTATTATAGCGCACATTTACATAATTTAATGTATTATTATCACAAGCCATTTTATTAGTAGTTTGTCCCCCCTTATGATCCGTAATCAAATAAACATTACATAATTATTCAATATTATCTTCAATATTTGTTGTTTGGTTATTGATAAAAACAAATGAGTACGGACGGACCATGCCTTTGAACATAGTAATCGAGACATATGGTCTAATTGACTATGCAAAGAGACATATCTTAGCACGTAGCAATAATAGTTTCGTATATATATATATAATAATTAGATCGATAGATATATTTTCCCTTATCTTCTGTGGACATAAGTACATTATTGTTCACCATAATTACTTGGTTTACCAAATGCGATTGGCTTAACCATGTTGAGAATCCAATTATTATTTAAAATAATCTTTTACATGTATAAACATACACAAAAGTTAGATAAAACGAAATGTTGAACCCAAAACCAAAAGACTCGGAGAGTGAAATTTGATCAGAAATAAAACGTCTACACATGGGCCGAATGTTAATACTATTATTGGGCTTTAAGTCAAATATACTGGCCCATTACGAGTTCAGAATTTATGCTCATCAGTTTATCACACAATGCGCCATTTCCAAGCCTATCCAAGCACTAATGCATTGAATTCAAATAGACATATTATTGTTGGGTATTTTTCGAGTCATCATTGTCTAATCTTTCCGATATGTGAAAACATAAACTGAATTTAGATATTTTATATATATATGTAGTTAATTATTACTCAAACGCCCGTCCTGGTGCATTTCTTTGTATGTTTATACGTAATAATAATGTTAGATGTTTAGAAAAGATTATTGAATTTATCTCTCTTTTTTTGTTCACTGCATATACGGAAGCAAACAGAAAAAATGAAAAATAATGATGAAAATCGGCGGTGTCGAAAATGACATAAAAAGGCTCCACAAAATTGATAATAATGGAAATAATTGTGAGGGTGGGTCGACGTAAACAACATGCACGTGTACTCCCCATGGACCTGTTTCGTCTTTCGTGCATGGCATTGTCATAACCATGGCCGCCATAAATTCACATCATCACCCACCAAATTATACTCTCTTAATAACACATACTCTATATCATGATTTATTATGTATGACATAACTAGTCACATAACGTCGGTCGCTGTAATACAGCTTAGAAAATTCCACTCTGCCAACTCAAATTGTATCACGTTTAAATCAATTAGAATATCTGTTAAGTGTAGCTGAATCAATTAAAAAATCTATGCTTGTCGGTCCAAAACCGCATTCCTATGTTATATCGTAATACAAAATTGATACCGAGGCATATCATTCAAGATTTACTTAGGTTAGAATAAAAAACAACTCTATTCCTCTTTAGCTTATCTTGTTCTTAACTGTTTTGTTAAAAATATCTTGGGTTGAAAGTTATTGATGAAGCTTATCCAACATTCACCCCTTTAAGTTTCAAGTCAATTTTCGGGAGGTCTTGAACTCCGATCAAACTTCTCATCTTCTTAAACTTAATTCTTGTTAGGGCTTTTGTTAGTACATCTGCACACTGTTCTTCTTATGGTACATGCTCAACCTCGATATAATCATTTTTAACACACTCATGGATGAAATGATATCACTTATGAATGTGCTTGCTTCGACCGTGGAACACCAGGATTCTTCGTGAGTGCAATGGCGGATTTGTTGTCAATATGAATAGTAATTCTTTCATAATCCCGACCTGTAATCTCACTCAACAAGTCTTGATGTCATATTGCTTGTTTAATTGCTTCCGTGCCAGCCATGAACTTGGCCTCACACGAGGATACAACAACCGTCTCTTGTTTTTGGGAACACCAAGTGATTGGTGACTCACCAAAATAGAATACATGACCAGTCGTGCTCCTACCATCATCGGGATCAATATTGTGACTACTATCACTGTATCCGACAATCTTCTTTGATCCACCTCGCTTGTAAGTCAACCCACACGACATTGTCCCTTGTAGATACCTCAAGATTCTTTTCAAAGCATTATCGTGAGAGACTCTTGGGCATTGCATGTATCTACTAGTCACTCCAACCGAGAAAGCAAGATTAGGTCTAGTGTGTATGAGATACCTTAAGCATTCGATCCTTCAACGATACATTGTAGCATCAACTTCGGGTTCTCCTTCTTGAGCTATAACCAACTTCAAACCAAACTTCAGTGGTACATGAGCAGGGTTACAAGTGTCTAAGCCTGCTTCTTTAAGAATCCGACGAGCATACGCCTCTTGCTTGATAGTAATCCCATCTTTGTTTTTTTTTCAACTTCTATTCCAAGATAGTAAGTGAGTTTTCCAAGGTCTGACATCTCGAACTTTGATGACATCCCTGTCTTGAATTCTTTGATGATTCTTATCGAGTTTCCGGTTACAAAAAGATCATCAACATACACGGCAACAATGAGAAGATCCTCTCCTTTTTGCTTGTGATACATGGAGGTCTCCTTGTAGCATTTTTTTAACTTCATTCCTTTCAAAATCTGATCAAGCTTAGTGTTCCAAGATCTTGGAGCTTGTCTCAAGTCGTATAAAGCTTTATAGAGTTTGAAAACTTTATGTTAAGACATGAATACCTCCTCAATTAGTTCACCGTGTAAGAATGCCGTCTTTACATCGAGATGATGTATCTCCCATCCATTAGATGCAGCTAGACTAACTAGTATTCTAATTGTTTCGATTCGAGCAACTGGTGCAAATGCTTTATCAAAATATATTCCAGATATTTGTGCATATCCTTTTGCAACAAGCCTTGCCTTAAACTTGTTAATAGAGCCACATGCATGCCTCTTTATCTTGAATACCCATTTGATACCGATGACTTTAACTTCAGCATGTTTCTCCATTAACAGCCACATCTTATTTTTGTTGATCGAATCGATCTCCTCTAGACATGCCTTTGTCCATTCTGTGGAGTCTTTTGCTTTCTGATACGTTATCGGTTCATCACTGATTGATAATAGAAGCTCCTCGCTTTCTATATCAGCTAGAAGAACATAGTCATTAAGATAACTATGTTTACTTACTTGACGACCGGATCTTCAAGGCTGCGGTGCCTCAACTTCCTCGTGATGAGGTACTTGATCATTTGGGTATGCTTGTGACGCATCATCATTAACTTCATCTACTTGTTCTTGACGAGTTTGTGGTGAACCTGGATTCTCGGTTTCTGGATGTTCTTCGTCTTGATGATGACCAACAACATATGGCATGTGTTCTTCATCCATGACTTCTCCCCAAGTCATTCGAAACATACCGGGATCACTTTGAGCGCCTCCATCACCTCCCTTCCAAGTCCAGCAAGCCATCTCATTAAAACCACATCTCGACTTAAAACAATTCTTTTAGTTGTCAGATTGTAGAGCCTATACGCCTTAGATAATGGCTCTAGTCCGAGGTGAACTAGCGTTTGAGAACGATCATCTAACTTCTTAAGATGTTCAGATTCAATCTTGGCGTAGTCAAGACAACCAAATACTTTAAGATGATCGATATTTGGTTTACTGTTCCTCAAGCATTCGTAGGGAGTTTGGTTTGTCAAAGCTCTTGTGGGAACTCGATTAATTAAGTATGTTTCATGATGAATTGCCTCTCCCCACAAGAAATTCGGGACCCTCCTTGCTTTGAGAATGCTTCTTGCCATCTCCATCAATGTGCGGTTTCTTCTTTCCAATACACCATTCTGTTGTGGGGTGTATAGAGCCGTTAGATGCCGCTTGATTCCATTCTGATCACAAAACTCTTGAAACTCTCTTGAGGTAAACTCACCCCCTGTCTATACGCAATGTCAATATTAGCTTCCCAAATCTCGACAAGGTTTTTAAACGCCTTAAACTTGATGAACGCATCACTCTTCTCTTTTAGTAGAATTATCCACATATATATTGTGTGATCATCAATGATTATAAAGATATATTTGTTGTGAGCAAGCGTGGCTGGTGTGATAGGTCCACACAAATCTGCATGAAGAAGTTCTAACACACTTGAAGATCGATATTGAGTTGCTTTTGGGAAAACATGTCGTGTTTGCTTCCCTACCAAGAAAGAATCACAAATCCGCTTTTCATGATCAATCTTAGGTAAGCCGTGAACCATCTTGAGTTTTGACATTGTTTCAATGGTCTTGAAACTAATGTGACAAAGTCTCGCATGCTATCGCCATGTATCTTCTTCGATTTTTGAATGCAAACAGATCGGCTTTCCAATCTTGAGATTGATCTTGTACAATCTGTTAGGAGATCTAGTCACCCTTGCTAAAAGCCTTCCACTAGGATCACGTAGTGTTAGATAATCAAGACTCATTCTAACATCACAACCATACTCGATTGCTTAACCTAAACTTAGGATGTTAATTGCTCTTTAACCCGGGGATATAGTAGATATCGGTTAAAAGCTTTTGCTCTCCTGTCTTTCCTTGAAAAAGAATTGATTTTTTTCCTTCAATATCGACACAAGACCCGTCTCCAAACTTGACTTTGCCTTTGTTGTTTTCACTCAACTCCGAGAAGAATGAACTTACTTCGGTCATATGGTTGCTTGCACCATTGTCTAAGTACCAAATTCCATCTTCTCCTTTATCCTTCTCGAATTTCTTTGACATTAGATTCTCTTCATTAAGAAACACAATCTCATGCATGTATAATGCTGCATCAGCTTCTTGTGTTTCCGCTTGGTTTAGCTCTTGGTTCCTCTGTTTTCTTTCAGGACAAACAGGCAAAGTGGCCCTTCTTATCACACCGGTAACACATGATTTCAGACATGTCCTTCTTGTCTTTGTCGCGGTCTTGAGTGTTAGATCTTCCTCGGCCTCTTCCTCGGCCTCTTCCACGCGAACCTCTTCCTCGACCTCTGCCTCTTCCTCGAGTGTTGCCGTTGTTTGATTGGTTCCCTTGTGACTCTGCATTTGAGAAAAGTAAGTTCCCTTGTGTCTCATCGTGACTATCATCGCCAAGTATACGCTCCTCGTATGCTTTGAGTCGTCCAACTATGTCTTCAAAACTTGTCTTGTTTAGGTTTAGAATTTGCTCAAGTGAAGCGATGATATGTATGTACTTGCTTCGTGGTAAACTGTTGAGGAATTTCTTTACTATCTTAGATTGTTCAACAGTTTGACCTAGGGTTGAAGATTTTAGAGCCAACTCCGATAACTTCCCCGAGAAGCTATCAATTGTATCTCCTTCCTTCATCTTCAACCGATCGACCTCAGCCATAAGGGTGTGCAATCTTACATCTTTAACCTTATCTGCTCCAAGGTGTCTCGCATTGGTTGCTTCCCATATTCCTTTTGGTGAATCATTATCACCAACTTGTAATATGAGGGTTTCGGGTATGGGTTGGAACAATAGATTTGTCGCTGGGTCATTTTTATCTGCCTCGGTTGAACCCGGCTCGATGGTCTCCCACACTTTGTGAACCCGTAAGGTCACCTTCATCCTCATCGTCCACACCGTGTAGTTCAAAAAGGTTAGCATCGGACATAGCACAGCCGATGGTGCAATCTCCTTCGACTTCGAGAGATTGGGATTAACTTCCATGGCTCGGATTTTACTCTAGATTAGGGCTGCCTCTATCTTGTTCTGATACCAATAAGCTTAGAATAAAGAATAACTCTCTTTATTAGGTTTAGAAAATATCTCAAAACTAAACACCTAAGCTCATACCATTGATCACAACTCAATGAAGGTATTTATATGCATAGCACAACTTTGCTATTGACTTATTATCAATATGGAATATACATTTTCCTATTCCTAAGATACATATATTCCTCTTTAGCATATCTTGTCCTTAACAGTCTTCTAAAAATATTTTGGGCTGCAAGCTATTGTTGAAGCTTATCCAACAATCATGATGGATTGATAAAGAAATAAACCGGAGAAGTCAGTTATTTTTGTTGTTCAATAGATATATGGGATCGAATAACCTGGTTTTAATAAATTTGATGGTGGATTGGATATCATCATTTAAAAATATGAATTTCTTTTATGATAAGATTGCAAATATAGATTTTAGTGAATACATACAAAGAACATATATGGATCAAAAAGAGATTTTAGTGAATCTATATCAATCAAGAATTATTTTAAGAAATTTTTATCAATTGACATTAATGAAAAATTGTATCTACATATTTTCTTAATATATAAATAATTTCACTTTCTTCTGAAAACTCCTTTAAATTTAAATTTGATTTACACCAAATTATTTGTTTATAGATTATTGATGTGAGCCGTATTTTTCAGACCACAAAATCCTCCTATATTTACATGACAATAACAGTTTCCCGAAAATTATAATAAATTGTTCTCTAAAATTACTCGAGCATAATAACAAAAACTAGATAGAGATGTTAAGCAAGACGACATCATAATTCGCATATCTACTATAGATAACAAATGGAATTATATAATTCCAAGTTGCGTTTGGTACGATAAATAAAAGAGGAGAAAGGGACAAGCTAACTAACGCTTATAATTTTGACATGACAAAAGAATATAATTAGAATCTCTTATCTCTGATCCATCACTAGCTGTACGTATGGCTCTTTCTGCCCTTACCCACCAATCTTGTTTGCTTCTCTTCTCTACTACTTTTTTAAGACATATAACTTTTGTTTGCTTCTCTGCTTCCTTTGTCCAAACACGTTGTTCACAATCACTTCAAGGTTCTATTATCTAATGATCTTCAAGTAAGACCGGAGAGGCTATATCGATGGGAGACACTCGGATCGGGAGCTTCCTCTTCATCTTGACCGTTGGAAATGATACGATCTCATCTTCCTCAGCTGTCCAACTACATGTATAACATTACAACTTGTTTTAGTATCATCAAAATATTATAACATTATACACAAAATTAGTATCTAATTCAACATTAATCTCAAAATATGGTAAATTTGTTGAGTTATCTCAATTTGGTAAACCAAGACCTTTAATCTAGCAAATATTAGGCTTTTTTGTATATGAATTCGGCTATGACACGAAGATTACATTAATACAAACTATTGTGTAACATGTTCTACCGATGATCCTATCTATCACAAAGTATGTTAGACTTGACTTTTAGAAGCTCCTCGACCGAGTTTACAATACATTTGAAATGGTTAACGACATATTAGTTTACATGCATGAGACTAATTATCTTGGGAAGAGGGCAACCCATGGATAGCCCCCTAGAGTATAATAAACATCTAGAAATTTGAAGTTATTTGTCGGTTTACCTGTACCGGGTTACGAGTTGGTGGAGAAAGATGGAGATTTCGAGCTTGGATAGTTCTAAACCAGGACATAACCTTTGTCCACCACCAAAGGGTGTGAAGCAAACATTGCTGTTTGCTGATCCATTAATCCTCTGTTAAAACAATAAATGATTTGATTAAGTGCTAAGAGCTAGTAGTTGTACATTCGACAGCGAACTAAATGAGTATAGAAATTTGGTCACGTACGTCCCATCGCCACGGATCAAATTGATAGGGATTTTCATAAATGTCTTCATCCATGTGAACTGATATGAATGATGCCAATACACACCATCCTTCTGGTATTAAGTAACCTGCCCATTCACCACCCACCAAAATTTATATCCAGTCAAAAAACCAATTCATCATCATCCCCAAAAAACTTTAAATTTTTAGTAGTATAAAATAAGCATGTGATTTATTTTACATTCAAAATTCAATTATCTAATTTGTACCATTGTAATCATCATTTGTAATGAATGGAAATAATTACCTTTAATTTCTACATCTTTGAGAGCCTTCCTCCACACCCCGTTAATGATATTAGCCATTCTTAATGTTTCATTTATCACCTATTTGTGTTTTGAAAAGGTCAAGAAACTAGATAACAATAAAACTAAACATTTTAATTAGCTTTTTTAATTTCTCTATATCGAAGATTAGTTCAATTAGTAGGACTCACATTTTGGGTAAAAGAAAGTGACATATAATCAGTCCAATTATACTCTTCTCCAGACTCCAATTTCCTCCTCTTCATCTCCATATTCTCTTCCTACAAAAATCAAAACAAAATTAATTAAAAAAAAAGCAATATAAATGCATAATTTGATTTGAAAACATTAATGAATGAGTTGAAAGAAAACAAAGCGTTTCGCGTCACAATAAACGCTCGTACAGACAAACGCGTTTAATTACAAGTCGTCCTCTTTCTGACAACTGTCTACTCAAACTTAAATCCAACGGTTAGTATAAACCCACGTGGCACTTCCCTTCCCACACGTGCACGTACTCGTGTGTCTAATCGAGTAAAGACTTTCGAAAGAGACACAACACAAACTCCACAAAAGTCAAAACCCTTTCTTCTGGACCCACACTCTCTCAATCTCGACCGTTGAAACCAACACAATCATTAAATCGTACGGTTCATAAACGTCGGCAATTTGCATTTTCAGACAGAACAAGTGTGTATTGCTTTATGTAACATTAAAAAACACGTACCACGATTTTGGCTAATGCGACTGGACTGTCACTTAGGAATTTGACAGCTAATGTAATCGCCGTTGGCATCGTTTCTTCTCCCGGAATCATCATCTCTACGATCTTTCCGCTCACGAAATCCAACGGCTGAGATTGTTTCTCCGTACTATCATTAACGTCTCTTAGTAGCACATCCACCGCATCATTCGCCGGAGAATTCTTGTTCTCCGTCGTAGTCATCACTTCTTGTCTCTCTTTCACAACTTTCTTGACTATGTTTAGTAACCTCTCTTTTGCCTGCATGGTTATATCAAAAGTGTAAAATATTAAACCCTACATACAAATGTGACACTAGTACGTAGTATGATATAAGAACCTTTAGGGATTTGTAGAGTCTAGTGCCAGGGAACTTGATTGGGATACAAATCAAACCCTTGATGAATTCTTCAAACTCACGTTTGAGAATGTCTAAATCTTCACCAGGAGATATACTCATCAACACTTTCACTAATATCTCAAACGTCATCTACGACAAAGTCACAAAAACATTGCACCAGTCAAAATGCGTTAAACATGAACCAAGTCAAGTGGTTTGTGCAACGAGTGTTAGACAATACCTTTTTTATTTCAGCTTGGACATGAACCAAGTCAAGTTGAGACCAAGAAGCTAGAGTGCGATCAACCGAGGCTTCGATTTCTCGAGTGATTCTCTCTTTGAGGTGAGGAGATCTAAGGAACGCGCCGATGATCGTATGAAGTCTCTTTTGGTGAGGTCCATTGATGCTGAGAATAGAGTTTTCACCAAGTAGTTCGGTGATTGATTTAGGGTACGCAGGGACAAATGTGTTCCCATGGTTTTGGAGTACCACTTTGTTAACTTCCGCATCGGTCGATATTATGATTGGTGTCCCTATTATGTTCGTCTTGAATACCTTCCCGTATCTATATGGTTACATGTAAAAAAGATTTAGGTGAGAAATATATACTAGTTCTATAACAAATCCGAAATATGCTAATTGAAGTACAATGTCAAAAACTTAAAAGGTGAATGAGATTATGAGATAATTACATACTGATAGTAGATAATAAATTTTTGTGGGTATGGGTTGTTGTTACACACACATCTTATGTTTATATATGTGTGTATATATAGCTTCTCTGGCTTGAATGAGATGATGAATTAAATGATAATCTGAAGTCTATAGAGAAGTAGGCTTATAGTGTATGGCCACAAAAAGAAACACTCGTTTCTGTCTATTTGCTATCTTTTGTAACCCTCTCCTATATCCTGAGGTTCTTCTAGGTGTTTAGCCTTTTTAGTTTCTGTATCAATAGGTTTTCAAAATTTTGAATCACTCTTATTTATTTACTTTATGATTTTTATCTATAATCATGGTACTTACTTCTTTCCAGACCATTATAATAAATGGGTCTAATCTACCTGATTACTGATTATGCATCTTAGTCAACATTACACTAATCCTAATCACTATGCTACCATATAAGTCTATTCTAATAGAAGATTAGAGATAAGGATCAGTGGATCATTATCTTTCATTATCACACTTAATATAAAATTATATATATAGAGAACAATAAAAACGAGTATAGAAAATGAAAGTACCCAATGTAAGAAAAAATATATAAAAATAAGGTAAACGATGAATCAGTGGGTATTTCAAGAGGACCCATCTTGAATAATATATTAGTGTACAGAAAAAATAATAATGAATAGCAGAAGAACACAACAAAAATGTTTAGTGTATTATAAAATAATAATGATAACATAGGAAAATGATATAGAAAACACAGAAGAGATAAAGATGACACATGAAATGAAGTGAACTCAATCATCCCCAAAAAAAAAAAAACAAAGATCCTTTGCTTAAACTCTTTTGCTGTTGAATATTGCCAGAAACATGAAGACAGGTTGTGTTTTTGTCAGTCTTTACTTATTTATTTATTGTCATTAAGTTATGTCCAAGTGTTTTAATTTAATCTATTCGCATCCGAAAGTGTATTATAAGTAAAAATCATTATCAGAAGTTAACCACTGTCTTTTTTTTTCTTTACCTATAAAGGAGATTAGTTGGTTTAATTATATTTATACAAAAGTAGTTTTAATTGTTGTTGTGATTCAATTATGTTAGCTATTTTACTTTGTAATTTGTCTTTAGATAAAGTTTGTTGTTCTTGTGTTACTAAAATTATTAAGTATGAATAAATTGGTGGAAGTATAGAAATTAAGTTATAAGAATACAAACAAAAAAAAGCTTCACTAACCATAATGAGTATCTAATTTATTTATATTAATTACCATGTGTCTAGATGTGGACGTACAATATTGTTTGCCAAAATGTTTTCTTTACTTTCTTAACAAAATGTCTAAATGTACTAAACAGATGACAATGAACAAATTAAGCAGATAACATTAAGCAGATGTTGACCAGAAAAATGTACTAATTAAGGAAAGCAATTTCAAATTATCTCTAATAATTTTGATTCAATAAAAATACTCTCTTTTTTTTGTTTTTTAAGGATTTGATAGAAAAAGACTTACAAAGACTTTCGTTTGTCCATGAATGTAACAGGCTTTGAAGAATAACCACAAGCAATGAAAGCTAGGGTTTCTCCGATCACTGGCCATCCTAAGCTTCCCATCGGAATCATTCCTCTCTTCTTCTTGTCATCTTCTTGATCTTCATCTCTCAAACGAAGCCAGAGCCATGGACAGAGAATAACTCCAGCAGATAAAACCAAGAAACAAACAACCCAATACTCCTTGAAATCACACGACCAAAAGAGATTTTCCGGTGACCGGAAAAGTCCTATTCTTGCCGGAGTATACATAAATTTTCTTGGTTTATGTGCCTAATCACATGAAGGTATACACATGTATTGTGTATATAACGAAATTTGTGAAGAGATGATATTGATAAGAGATATGATCTCAAAGAGTTATTAAAGAAAGAAGTTTTCTCAATTCTTGAAAAACCATGCAAGAAGAGAAAGTGATGGAATAAATATTTGTAGAGCCTAAAGCTATATGGTAATGTCATTTTCAAAGAGGGAGAAACAGAGGAATTAATAATTTTGTAAAATCCAATTATACCCCTCTCTCAATCTATATAGTATTCAACTTTGGATAACTATCTAATAAATTGTTTTGGGATATAAATCTTATGAAGATGACGTGCGGGTATATGACTAGGTGAACCAATTTGAAAAAATCTCTGCGTCATCTATGTTAGTTGAAATATATACTCGTATGGACATGTAAATAGCAAAACAGTATGGTTGGAAAGATCATAGAGGTAAGTTGGATTGAGTATGGTAACTAAAGCAATGCAACATGTTAAGGACTAAACCGATTATCAGTATACCGAAAGAAAACTGGTTTAGATATGATCACATTTCTGATTCGCACATAATCGATTTTTTAATGTGATCATATCTAAACTCATTTTTCCGTATTCGATTTAGAAAAAAATGAATACTCTCAAAAATATATGTAGGACCATATATACTACAATGAGCCAAACCGATAAATGTAAAGTAATATAGAACAAAATCACCATACAATACCAATAACTTTTGAGCAAAAAGAGGAAAGCAGATTCGAGATATGAATCTCTTTCCTTAATTCTTTAGACGCCCCGTAGTGTGACCAGTAGCGGATCTAGAAATTTTGTCAACAGTGGTCAAAAACATATCTAATCAAACAAATCTANAGTAGCGGATCTAGAAATTTTGTCAACAGTGGTCAAAAACATATCTAATCAAACAAATCTATAATTTTTAAAAACCTACAAATACATTCTACACCAATCT
>OVAP01005707.1:0-12713 GCA_900406295.1 Aurinia saxatilis
AAAACACTTTGCAAACAGAAAAATGTGAAATCCATTAGTTTATGTTTCAAAACGAATAGTTTCTTTAATGGAAACACCGAAAAATCATATCGAAAAGCGGTAAAATATCAACACTATCAAATAATAATATTATGTTACTTGCAAAATGTCCTAACTCCTCTTTTCATTCCAAAATGAACATCTCCTTCATCCGGGTCTGGACTTCTGATGTTGACTTGTTGGATTTGGTGGAAAATGCCCTTTTGCAACATAAAATGCATTGTTTTCACAAAAACACTTTGCAAACAGAAAAATGTGAAATCCATTAGTTTATGTTTCAAAACGAATAGTTTCTTTAATGGAAACACCGAAAAATCATATCGAAAAGTGGTAAAATATCACCACTATCAAATAATAATATGTATGTTACTTGCAATAACATAGATTAATAAGATACCTTTAATTGGATGCTTGTCACTTGGTTTGGGATACCCATTGGAACAACACAGCAGTGAGAGCTTATATGGAACTGGACGCAATTATTCTTTAAGAGACAACTTTGAAACTGCGTCTGCAGCAATAACATTCTCACTGCTGCCGGAGTCGATGATGAATTTGCAAACATTGCCATTAATGGTACATCGTGAATGAAACAAGTTCTTCCGTGATGCAATCTCAAAATTACAGTTCATGACTTATCAACAAATGGTCCAATTCAAATCAAATCAACATTTCAAAAAAGACATTGAACCACCTACCAAATCATCCAAGCTCCTCAAGTACCAAGCGGACCCATGACCAAGAGCAGGAGTAAATGCATAGAAAAAAAGTTCAATATCTTATTAGCTCTGCTGAACATGAAGGACTGATACCCCTTTATCAGTTTGAAGTCATGCGACTAACTCCATTTGAGAACTCAAAATTGAAGGCTGACTTCAATCAAGTGCCCACAACGACTCAGAATGTTTCACGAGGCGAGCCACATACAAAATTAAATCTCTTTGAGTCATATTTCTAGAACATCAAAGATCACCTGCACTGGGCTTACCAAAGATCACCTGCATCAGTGATTGCATGTCCAGTGGGTCCTATCATATCCAATATGAACAAATGAGCTCAAATGAGCTCTTTTCATACCCAAACATGAAGTCTACTTAAGTATGGTTTCCTTAAACATAAAGGACCCATAAGAAGGTTCTAAATCAGCTAAATTATCTCTTCCTAATGGAGAATCAAACTTGAAGGCTAAGAGATGGAATTTACTCTATTTAGACCACTTGATAAGCTCCTTTTGTTTAAGTGTTAATTTTCCTTGATTTGGTTTGTGTTTTTTCTTTTATTTCTTGCAGGATGAATTGTGTTTTTCCCTGTAATTTAGCTTTGAACCTGGCTATATAATGCCTTGAATTGTAGTTTTTTCACATTTGATTAATTAAATTTCTTGTTTTTTGTTTATACTAAGTTTTCTCTCTACTTCTTGTGAGCAAGTCTAAGTCTAGAGGTCATAGAAGTATCAATAAGCTTACACACTTGATGTGGTTCTTTTCAATCCACATCTACATCCACCTTATCTCGGAGTAACTAGAGAGGTCCTTAGACCAGCTAGTGATCCAACCCCTGTTGTGTCAAGGTCTTGGGAGCTTGTATCATCTGGTATCAAAGTCGAAGGTTTTATCCTTAAGTTTCATTTTTGTTTCTTTATGGTTTTGTTAAAAAAACAAGGCTCAAAAAGTTTATTTTTTAACTTCGTTATTTATTCTTTAAAAAAAATAAAATCCATAAAAAATTACTTTGTTTTCCTATACGTTTTTTTTCTATTTGTTTTTTCTATTAAAAAATATTTTTTTCTTTTCTTTTTAATGCTTTTGTTCGTTTTACTTTTGTTTTTTTAACGTTTTCTTTCTTTTCTATAAAATCTTCAACAACAAGAAAAAAAATTGTTAAAATTCGAAATTTTGTTTTGAAGAAAAGCAAAAATAAAAATATAAAGATAAATGGTTTTGGTTTTGAGACTCTGTTTCTTATGTTCCAACACGATTAAGCATAACAAAAAAATTCTTTAGAATAATCATCAACACAACGATTACCTTGTCTAAGATTTTGAAAGCATTGAAACAACAATTGATCATAATTGAAAGGACGAACCTCTCCATACAACGCTTAAGCTTTTCCCAAGTCATGATCTTAGGTTTACCTTGGCGAGCTCATGATGTCTCCAATTGGGACCACCAAGTTGCTGCACTTTCGCGAAAATAAATAACAATAAGCGGAACACAACGATCAAGAGGGACTCCTTTAAATTTTCTTCAATGGTGACAAACCAGTCAAGTAACTCCCAACGGTGATCCGCAGGTTCATCATCATTGACAAAATTATTCATTTTTATTATCAATATGTCGATTGTTGATGCCATGCTTATCATCAAAAGGATTTTCCTCAACTTTCGAACCTCCATCATCGCCGACGTCATCCACATGAACGCGTTCTTGATCCATGTGGTGTGGTTGGGCCATCAGTTGTAAATTGAGGCCTTGTATGGCTATGGCTACGGTTTGAACCTGAGCTTGAAGGTCAACAATAGCTTGACGCGTCAACTTGGCTTCGGTAGGAGGAACGGCTCTTTTTTGTCCACGAACCATCGTAGTAAGGAGCGTAGCAAAGCTCTGATACCAACATGGCGCAACGTAAGAACTAGCTTGAGGATTTGAATCTCTTGAGACATAGAAACTAGCTTCTAGCTCAATCAAGAGAGTTTGAATTCTCTTGGGACCTAATTGGATCGATGAAGAGGAACTTAATCAACTCTTAAGACTAACTTCTTGTTAGATGAATTGAATCAAATCTCACAAGACAATAAAAAAAAGTCTTCTATTAAATATCAAAAATTAAATATTCAATGAGTTTCAAGCTTTGCTTATAAAGATGTTTGATGCATATGTTGAAGTGAGATTGTGAGAAGATGGAATTTGAAGAGGGAAAACAAAGACGTGAGATTGCTATGAAACTATGGAGCTACGTAAACGACTAAAAGTTTTGGCCCATCTTTTAGAAAAATGCCAATCGAATTATATAACTATGGCAATGGGTCAGAACTATAAGCCTAAATTGATTTCTTATCCCTTATAAAAATTTGCAGGTTTAATGTTTAACTAATATTAAATGTTACGAGTTTATTTAAGGAAAAAAAAACTAGAATAACATATATTTTAGTGAAAATTACTATTTTGTCAAGTGAAAGTTTGGGTCAAGTGATATTTTATAAATGGACACATTGCCCTTCTATCATTTGATGAAAAAAAATAATTACGAAAATTACCATTCTGAATTAAACTAAAATAACAATATTTATGAAAATACCATTAATGATACTGTGACGGCAGACTTTTTAAGTCGTGACAGATTTATTAAGGCAGCGACAAATTTGCTTTAATATGTTATTCTAGTCATGAAAAGTTTCGAGTCTGGCAGATTTATAACAAAAACTCTGCCACATGTGGTGGCAAAATTAAATTATCATGACAGATTTTTGTTTTTACGGCAGATTTAATTTTTGATTTTTGGTTATGCGGTGACAGATTTGTTTAACCCGTGACAAGTTTATTTATGTACGACATATTTAGTTTACGTGTGATAAATTTTTTTGCTCTAGTGATGACAAATTTGTTTTTTTACGTCTCTTTGACGGCAGACTTTTTATAAAACATACTATTTTTCGCCGAAACTTTAATTACTGGAATAGCACTTACGTGATGGTAGATTTTTTTTTACGTTACCACAGATTTTTTTGATAAAAAAATGGACATCGTTTGATAGCAAATTTTTCTTATTAAGTGACCGCAGACTTATTTCTTACTAGAATAATTCTTTATTTGGCAACAGATTTTTTCGTGGCAGATTTTTTTAAGTATGTGACAGATTTTACGCCGACAGATTTGTTTGATGTTATGGCAGATTTATTAAATCATCGACAGCTCAACTCCACAAAATTAGATGATTCTGAGTTTTGGCGATTAAAAGTTGTGGCAAAAATTTTTATGCAATGACATATTTGTTACTGTAAAGGTTTCCACTTTCTTAAAATTAAAGTTTTCCACTTTTAGCAGTGTCTCTTATTATTTTGTTTCTTCTTCAGCCTCCACACGCATAAATATATTTTTAGCTTCTTCTTTTCTCTATTCATGGCTTCTTCTCTGATTTCTTCATAGTCATTTCCAGTTCTTCATAGTCATTTCCAGTTCTTCATAGTCTAAACCATATACTCTTTTATTTTCCATCAAGTCTCCTCTTTCTATTGCAGAGATCCAAACCAAATCTCTTTCTTCCATGGACCAAGTTGTTCTTGTATGTGGTTCATGGATATTCGAGAAGAACAGATGGTTATTTGTGGCTGATCCAAAAAAAAGTTGTAAGATTCTCGTGGTGAATGATACAACTAGGTTTGATAATGTACTAAGGATCGTCCACGAAGATTACTAGATGCAGAAGAAACGGTATGAAGTTTTGTTGAGTTACATGTTCCCTAAGTAGAGGATGGCGAAGCTACCAAGAGATACACCTCAAGTCTTTGTTGGAAACTCTAGACAATTTCATGAGTCATCCTCTAATGGAAATCGGATCCGATTCGTCTTTGTGTGGAATTTAACGAGAAAGAGGTTAGTCTAAGGAGTGAATATTTTTTGTGGTGGAAGATCGATAAAACATGAAAGAGAAGAAATTTTCGACAATGACAAAGACGAGGGAAGGTTTTGGAGTTAATAATTTTGATATTTAAATAATTTTGATAATTTAAATAATCTAACAATAATTAAAATTTAAATTAGATATATTCTTTTAGATGCCAAAAACTAATAAAAATGACACATTTGTAATTATTAGATTCAAAAAAGTAAATTTAAGATATATTTTTGAAGTTTTGGAGTTAATAATTTTGATGTTTTTATAATATCAATAATCTAACACTAATTAAAATAAAATTAGATATATATTGTTTAGATGACAAAAACTAGAAAAATGACACATTTGTAATTATCACATTCAAAAAAGGATATTATGTCTTTTGGCAGAATATTTGTGTTATTCTAGTATACTTCACCTTGAATGTATTATTCTAGTAGTTTTGATATAATTATGTCTATATTTATGTAAAGATGTTTGGTTTATACATTATCACTCTCTTTTGTTGTTATACGTACATCCTTTGTGGCAGGTCAAAGTCTGAAATTATGAAGAAAGATGGACTTTACCAGCTACAGTTGATTTCGTCTTTTACAAAGACCCAAATTTGTTTGAGCGTGTACTCTCACTTGCCCTCTAACCAATTCTAGAACCATAAGAACGAGCGAAAAAATAGAATAGTTTGGTTCGAGAGGTTTTAGGTTTGGCTAAAATCTTGGACGATAGCTGTTAAATGACAATTTATAACCCGGCAAATGTCACGATTTGTTTTTTCAGATTGTAAAATGTTGGTTCAGTGTGGTATTTTATATTGTACATGTTTGCATCCTAAGATCACAACAAACCCTCCTAGCTTAAGAAAGAAAAATATATATACAACTCCATGCCTAAAAATCATGAAACCTATGCATGTTATACACAAAATCAAAATGTCACAAGTTACAAATATATAAACTCTATAGATCTTTTTAAAAAATCTAAAAGTTATTCAAAACACTATCAAACTAACAAATTACTGAAATTCGTTCAAAACAATATCCAAATAACAAGATAGATTAATAAAACAATTCACAACAATTCTCTCTCGTTCTACCATTTATTACTTTACAAAAGTTGTGAACGACAAATTCACGCGTAACGCGGATAAAAAACCCTAGTAACTAGAAAAAGGA
Organism: Aurinia saxatilis; assembly: GCA_900406295.1. Classification (NCBI taxonomy): domain Eukaryota; kingdom Viridiplantae; phylum Streptophyta; class Magnoliopsida; order Brassicales; family Brassicaceae; genus Aurinia; species Aurinia saxatilis. Next base: position 5,826 of record OVAP01005707.1, read on the forward strand.
AAAACTCAACTTATGGTATCTTAAATTTTAAAGGAAAACTAAACATTGAGGATTATTTTAGAAATTTGAAAGGCATGTTAATGATAATCTTATATATCATTACGTAGATGGCACGGCATAAGAGAGATTGAAGCCATAGATTAATAAGATGGAATAACATTGAAGATACCTTAACCACTTCATTCCATTATTATATGAGTAGGATTGCACAAAAAAAAGTGCGTATGAGTAAACAAATCAAATAAACCTATCGGATCTTCTCTCTTGATTGACGCTCTCCTTTCTCTCTAAAAAAACACAACACAACGACTCAGATTTATTCTGGAATTGGTGGTCGGCAGTTCTCGCCGCTGCTGGTCCCCAATTTTTCTCTATTTTTTTTTTATTTGCTTCTTTCGACTTTTCTCTTTTCCTTTTCGTTGATAATATATTAGATTTCGGTATGTTTTTCAATTGGGATCTTTTCAGATTTGGTTCGATCTTCTTAGATCGGATCATGCATGGTTTGAATCCAATTGGAAAACATGTTTTTCCTTGGTTCTGGCTTTGGGTCATCTAGTTGGAACCCCGATCTGATTTATTTTATTGACGGAGGACCCGAAGATTTTGGGTTGCAATTAGATATCTTCCTTTTCTCCTTTAACTCTTCGATCTTGAGTTTATTTCAGAGAAATTTGGTTTCTCCTTCGGCGCGTGAAGACTTGACGGTTTCTCTGATTTCGATCGAGCACTCCCGGTGCTCTCTGGAGGAGCTAGCCGGCTCTGGTTCATGCAACAAAAGTCTGATCGAGACTCATTTTTTTGCTTGCTACGGTGTGGTTCACGGCGGGGTTAGTTGGTTTCGGTCTTTCTCTCGCTTCACCAATTTACAAGATATAGGCAATAAATTTGGCCTATTGTTCAAAGGGAGCTAGTAGACAATGCTTTACCTGTCAAGGCAATGTATTCATAAAGGAGGGATTTTGGAATCTTAGTGTCTTGGATTTAATCGGGTGTATACTTATAGACTCATGTTGAGAAGGTTTTAGTGATCAGTCTTGATTGTATCTTAATTGTTTCATGTATCTTCTTCCTCTAGATTTGGGTCACCGTTTCTGGTGTCGTCGCACCGTCCGTAACTCGATCTTAATCACAAAAGTTGTATTTCTAGTGAAAAAAAAAAACAAATCAAATAAACTTTGATCCTCTATCATGTTTATCGAATCACAAAATATTCACGACCATTTTCCAAAATATTTAGGAGATACTGTACTAGAAACAAAAGAGATTTAGCAAAAAAAAGTGTTATCAAACGATATCGGTATGTATGACCCATAAGATATCTGACAAGAATCCCACAGTGATTAGTCATATATCGAAGACTCGTGGGGGTGAGTATCCAAAGCAAATATCCGTGAACCTTTTTAACTGAAAAGAAAAGCGAAATAAAATACCTGTGTGCTGACGAAACTCCCGTTTCTATGAATCCCCACCAATGGGAGTGAAAGACACTTTATCTGTAAAAATTGGAAACGGAGAAAGTTGAATGGTTAGCGCCAAAGCCAAAAAATAAAAAAATGAATCGTCTTCTTCCTCTCTCTGCTAGGGTTTTCGGTTCCCAAATCTGATTTTCTCTGTTTCTTCTTCAGCCATGGATATGGCTGCTTGTGTTGCTAGAAGAACCCGATCCAGGACCGAATCGTACTTGAACACCATTCTGAATGAATCGAAGGGGACCACATCGAGAGCCAGGAGAGCTTTCCTGCGCAATACTCGCTCCCCTTCGCCCGTCAAGCCCAAACGCCGGCGGAGAAAGGTCAGCGACGATGGCGATGTGGAGTTTGTCGGAACCATATACCCACAGGATGGGAATGTTGGTCCCAAATCGCCTGATAGGGTTTCTGATTTTGCTACTAATTTGAGGGATGAGGAAAACAATTCCCCTGCTGATGATGATGTTATCTTTGTCGGTGCCACTTCTCCTATGTTAGAAGCACCCAAGTCGCCAGCTCTTCTTGACGATGTTATAAGTCTTTCTGACGAAGATGATGCTTCTGACTCATCTGAATACGTGGAGGAAACTTCAGATTCTACTTATACGGACAGTTCTGACAGTGATTTCGTTAATTCTGAGGAGGATGATGAGGTTGGTGCCAGAGACACTACTAAACACAACAAGAGCGCAAGTCAAAAAAGGGGAAACCGCAAGACTTCTCCTACCAAGGATGACTTGGCTCTATTTCAGCTGCTAACCAAATCTATCTGGCAGAGAACCAAACTATTTGAGCAACACATCTCCTCCGGGGACGAAACACCAAAGGTTCATAATGCCACTGTTAGGGAGAGCTCCAGCGAACAGAGGATACCAAGGAGGAGTTACAAAAGGAAGAAGCACTTGGATGTGTCTGATTTGCTAAGAGATTCATTTTGCGGGAATGGTGAGAGTTTTGATGGTGGCGCAACACCATGGGATGGACAAGGCACAGTAAACCTGAGATTTGGCTGTGATGAGGAGCCTGAGCCAGTTGAGAAAACACAAGAGGAGAGGGAAATTGACAGGTTGTGGGAAGATATGGCCTTAGCTCTCAGATTGGAAGGATTACACTCATCCACTCCTGCTCAAAAAGTAAGACTTCTAATTCTTTTGTTTTCTCCGGGCTATGCCTCATAATCTAGCTGCTTGCTTTTTCCCTCCAGCCTTTTCTTACCATTTTTAAGGCATGGACTTAAATTACATGCTCTTTGATGTATCAGAATGGAGATGTGTCATGTATTAATGGGACTCATGACTTCGTCCTTGACGAGGAAATCGGCCTCAAATGCTGCTACTGTTCTTATGTGGCCGTCGAGATCAAAGATATCTCACCTGCCATGGTAACATCCATAGCGCTATGATATGCTGAATTGAGTTGCAGTATGTGTCGCTTTTGCTTTTTTATATTCATTTTTCTGCATTGTGCAGGACAAGTATCATGCAAATGTGTATGACAAGAAGACCTATGATAACAAAAAGGGTAACCCTTTACTTAACGGGCTTGCGTTTGAAGGTTCAGATCACCACAGTTATGCCACATCTTTGAATAATTCACAAGGAACTGTCTGGGAATACATACCAGACATTAAAGATACTTTGTACCCACACCAACAAGAAGGCTTTGAATTTCTCTGGAAGAACTTAGCTGGGACAACAAAACTTGACGAGTTGGAGAACTCAGGGGTAAGGGAAAGTGGTGGATGCATTATTTCGCATGATCCTGGATCTGGTAAGACACGATTGACCATTGTCTTTCTTCAGTCATACTTACAACGGTTTCCGGATAGCCATCCAGTGGTCATTGCTCCTGCAAGTTTAATGCTTACATGGGAAGACGAGTTCATTAAATGGAATGCAAACATTCCATTTTATAACATGAATAGTCTGGAGTTCTCAGGACACGAGGACCAATCAGCTGTCTCACTTTTAAAAGGAATAACAAACCATAGGAGCAACAAGCATTCAGTCCGTTTGGTTAAGCTATATTCTTGGAGGAACAAGAAGAGCGTTCTTGGAGTTAGCTACCCTCTCTATGAGAAGCTTGCCGGAAAGAAGTGCGCTGGAGAAATGCTAGAGTTTAGAAGGATGTTGCTAGAATTGCCGGGAGTACTGGTCCTTGATGAGGGTCACACACCAAGGAACCAGACTAGTCGCATTTGGAAAGTCCTTACTGAAGTTAGAACGGAAAAACGTATCATTCTTTCAGGGACACCATTCCAGAATAATTTCAAGGAACTGTCTAACGTCTTATGCCTGGCAAGACCAGCTTATACGGATTCAATATCTTCGAGGCTCCAAGATCTTAGCAAGGGGAGCCAAGAAGGCAAAAATGGGAGGTTCTCTGAAGAAATTGGAATTTTGGAGCTTAGGGATATGATTGCTCCTTTTGTGAATGTCCATAGAAAGGACTTCCTTCAAGAAAGTCTTCCAGGTCTAAAAGAATGTGTTGTGGTGTTGAACGCTCCTTATCAACAGCAGAAAATCCTGGACAGAATTGATCCTGCGCAGAGCATATTTGAACTTGAGCACAAGCTTTCAGCTGTTTCAGTACACCCATCTCTCTATTTGCAGGGCAGTCCAACAACGAAGGAATCTTTTACTATTGGGGGATTACTGTTGGAAACTCTGAAGAAGCTTAGACTTGACTCCAAGGAAGGTGCGAAAACAAGGTTCCTGGTAGACTTCATACGTCTTAGTGAAATAGTGAAAGAGAAAGTGTTGGTGTTTAGCCAATACATTGAAACTCTAAATCTGATTAAGGACCAGCTCAGTGCCGTATTTGGCTGGACTGAAGGGGAAGAAATTCTTTTGATGAATGGAAAAGTCGAACAGAAAGACAGGCAGCATGTGATCACCAACTTCAACGAACCAGACAGTAAATCTAAAGTGCTACTGGCATCAATAAAAGCGTGTTCAGAGGGTATTAATCTTGTTGGCGCTTCAAGAGTTGTACTTCTCGATGTTGTTTGGAACCCTTCTGTTCAGAGGCAAGCCATAAGTCGAGCTTACAGAATTGGTCAAAAGCGGGTTGTGTACACTTACCATCTCATGGTTAAAGGCACATCTGAGTGGGGCAAATATTGTAAGCAAACCAAGAAACATCACATATCTGAACTGGTCTTCTCTTCTACCAGTGAGAAGGACAAGGTGATCTATAAAGAAGTTGTTTCTGAAGATAGAATCCTTGACGAGATGGTTAGGCATGAGAAGCAGAAAGACATGTTCGAGAAGATACTTTATCAGCCAAAGAATTCTGACATGTCTACCAACATCCTCTGATTGAAATATGACTCTCTTTCAGTTGTTAGTTCCTCTCTTAGAGTCTTAAGTGGCTCATATTGAATAGTCTCCAGCTTTGAAACAGATCACTCTAGCAATATGTAATTTTCTAAATCGATTTCTTCTGAGTAATGATGTTTATGTATATTCCATGGCTAAAGAAGCTAAACGAAGGGGACAATTTTAGTCTGAAAGATGATTTTGCAGAAAGTAGAAGTTAAAGAGATTTAGAGTGACAAAATATTTCAGCGGACCAAAATAACAAGAACCCGAACCATGGTCGACAAAAAAAAAAATTAATAATAATAATAACAAGAACCATGGCAGGTACTCTGGTCAACACTCTTGAAGATTTTTACCACCTTGGTGGATTTCCTGTATCAATCATCACAGGGAACTCACAAAGTTCAGATGGATTTTCATCGGTGATCAAACCCAAACCCAAGAAATCGCAGTCCCAAGTTTTCTGATCGTGCATCTGATAATACATGTTAAAGACATAGGAGGCATTGCCTATGTCGGTAAGATGGTTGCAGGAGGAACCATACCCGAGGGCTGTGCAGTCAGATAAGCTATCAGCCAAGTCATCGAAGTTAAAACGCATTGCGGTCAAGAACACACCATGTTTTAGGCAGATACTTGACATTTTCCACCGGAACCGGAGGCTTGTCCTGGCCTTTACCTGACAAATCGAGTTCACATTTCGGTCTTCCATCGAACTCAAAGACGCCCCAATGCATCTCAAAAGTCCCTGGTGCTATACTCTTGGCATCTTCATCGACAAGGCTGAAAAGGTAAACATCCATGATCACTCCTTTCCTTCCAGGTGTTCCATTTCCAAACATAGCATGCTTTATCATTCCTTAACTGAATCTCTTTGCACTCTTTACATTAGAGTTCTTGTCTTCATCTGTAGGCCATCCGACCTCTCACACAATGATCTACATCCCCGTAATAAAGATTTACTTAGCTTAGAATAAAGAATAACTCTCTTTATTAGGTTTAGAAAATAACTCAAAACTAAACTCTTAAGCTCATACCTTTCATCATAACTCAATCAAGATATTTATATATGTATAGCACAACTTTGCTATTGCCTAATTATCAATGTGGGACATACACTTTCCTATTTTTAAGGTACATATATTCCTTAGCCTATCTTATCTTTAACCATCTTATTAAAGATATTGTGGGCTTTAAGCTAGTGTTGAAACTTATCCAACATTCACCCCCTTAAGCTTCAAGTCAATCTTTGTGAGGTCTCGAACACCGATCAAACTTCTCATCTTCTTAAACTTGATTCTTGTTAGGGCTTTTGTTAGTACATCCGCACACTGCTCTTCTCCGGGTACATGCTCAACCTCGATCTGACCATTTTGTACACACTCACGGATGAAATGATATCGCTTATGAATGTGCTTGCTTCGACCATGGAACACAGGACTCTTCGTAAATGCAATGGCGGACTTGTTGTCAATACGAATAGTAATCCTTTCACACTCCCGACCTGTAATCTCACTCAACAAGTCTTGAAGCCATATTGCTTGTTTCGTTGCTTCTGTGCCAGCCATGAACTCGGCCTCACATGAGGATACAACAACCGTCTCTTGTTTTTGAGAGCACTAAGTAATTAGTGACTCACCAAAATAGAATACATGACCAGTTGTGCTCCTACCATCATCAGGATCAATATTGTATTACTATCACTATATCCGACAATCTTCTTTGATCCACCTCGCTTGTAGGTCAACCCATACGACACTGTCCCTTGTAGATACCTCAAGATTATTTTCAAAGCATTATCGTGAGAGACTCTTGGGTCTTGCATGTATCCACTAGTCACTCCAACTGAGAAACCAAGGTCAGGTCTAGTGTGTATAAGATACCTTAAGCATCCGATCCTTCTACGATACATTGTAGCATCAACTTCGGGTTCTCCTTCTTGAGTTATCGCCAACTTCAATCCAAACTCCATTGGTACATGAGTTGGGTTGCAAGTGTCTAAGCCTACTTCTTTAAGAATCCGACGAGCATACGCCTCTTGTTTGATAGTAATCCCATCTTCGTTTTGATCAACTTCTATTCCAAGATAGTAA
>OVAP01005708.1:0-12707 GCA_900406295.1 Aurinia saxatilis
ATAGAAAAACAATGAAGAACAAGTGTTTAGATCTAAATCTGGAGTAAGAGAAGTCCTTTTCGGTTTCTGGGGGTCAACCCTATATATAGGGGGTGAGAAAACGTGTGGAGATCTTCCAAATATGGTAGGTTTGATCTGATTTCTTGTTTCCAAAAGTTGCNTTCGCGGATCTTCACAATTTCCCTCACAACTCCTACTTTGAAGCGCAAGTCCATTCTCCACGTGTTTGCTCCTGTTAAAACCTTAAAACAACACTAAAAGACAATAGTGTAAAATCGGGGTTAGAACGAGTTAAAAACGCAATATATCACTTACTCTTTGTCTCGAGTCCCTCATCAAGAATCTAAAACAAATAGTGATTGTATGATTTCACCCACACATGACACAATTATCACGTCTAACTAAGCCACATATGCTCATGATATCGATTCAAATATAGTCTCTATCACTTATCACGGTACTTCTTCGAGCATGTTTGATTCCTGAGTAAGGTTTTAGAAGTTCACCCGACTACCAAGCGTGTTACCCAATCTGGATTCTCACTGAATCGGTGAGCACAATGAAGACAAAAAATGCAGAATATGAATCATGACAAGCAATCATTTTAAATTATTTAGCAATCAATGACTCTAGAAACAGTACCAACAATTACACACACACACCTTAGTTTATCGGATTCAGTAGATTACTTGATTCATTCTCATCATGATACCTCCTGATCGCAACAAATCACCCAACTCTTAGTCTCTTGATAATCGACGATTCTTTCTTTTTTTCTCACAACTGTGTGCCCGATTTCTAGATCACGACCCGACCGGGTATCACCCAACGATCTTGACGAACCGATCAAATGATCAATCTCAAGATTCCTTACCAAATTATCTCGATTATCTATCTCTTTCAGTGTTCTTGATTTTGAGTTATGTGTAAGATTGCTCGTGGAAACAAGGGCCTTATAATTTTATTAAATCCATGATTCTATCCAGATATAGCTATTCCCACTCTTTTTAACTGAGAAATTCTTCCACCATCTCCATAAGTTATTTTCCATGGAAGTATTCCCATGACTTAAATAATATATATGAAAAAGTAACATTATTTTTAATAATTGATACCGCTACCTTTAGATTAAAGACATCTCTTGTTAAAATTTCTATACATAGACATTTTGGGATAGATGTCTTTATTTTAAAGACATTTAATATTAAAAATAATACTACTTTGGCATAACACAAGAAAATGTCTGATGGAGATTCTTTAAAATCATTATACGCTCCCTCTAAAATGACTTAACAGTAGACTAGATGGTTTAGCTCAGAATTCAGTCAACTTGGGTAACTGTACTTTCTGAATACCGAAATTTTTTTCTGAAATTTGCCTTGCCCAAATAACTGTATTGGGTGACCGACTATCATGTCTGATCGCTGACACTATGTGTGAAAAATTAGCATTGTCGGGACTCGGTTCAAAATAACTGCATAACTATCATTTCACTTGTCTTGACTTAAACTGCCCAATCGGCTCGGGATCATTAAGCTAACGTGAACTGATCAAACTTGATCATTCGATCCAAACCTTGATCATGATCAAGTCTCTCATCCAATCTGACTCATTTAGCTTATGATCGATCATTCCTTTGATCACCAGTCATCTTTTTTATCATGTACTTGGACAACTCATGGTGTAATCTATGATAGGGTGAGTATGCTTTCCCACAGTCCATCCGTAATCAAATCTCTCGTTCATTCCATTTCCCAACTATACCCACCCCTTTATATAGCAAAATTGGTAAAATCTGATCTTGCACCAAAAGACACTTAAGTATTTGAGGACTCACTAAAGTAAACCATTGTAGTTCAGTTTTAGATATATGAACCCATCATTTCCTTAAAACAGTGTTAGGTCAGTTAGCATTTTCATCGACAATCTGCCCTTATGTCCGAGTATAACTTAAATCCCTCTGAACACAGTGATTTTACAAAAAAAATATGTGATTTTCCTTGATCATGGGTTGTTCGATCGATCACTTGGACAGATCTAACCCAGTGTGGACATCCCGATCATTTGTTGCTCGATCACAATCCACATTGATCAGATTCTTAGCATGCATGTGTTACAACTCTCCTCCACGTAGATATGATCCGTCCTCGAATTCAATGCAACCTATTGGTTTTTCTCCAATTTCTCAAACCCCTTAGGGAAATCGACTTTCCTCCTCGAAGTTAATTTCAAAGTTATTTCATCATACCCAACGCAATCCGAAATAATTTGGGTCATCTTAACTTATTTCCTCTTTTTGACCTATCATATGATGAACTTGTGTAGTTTTTGTGGCCAAATCCTCTTGCAAGTTTGGAGAAGGGTGGGCAACAACCTTATTTCCTCATAACCATCGCAATCCTAAACAACTTGGATAATTTTAACCTGCTTCCTCCTTTCCATATTGTCTGTCTGATCTATAATCCGAACTAGTGTATCCTCTACGGCAAAACCTCTTGAAAGTCTGGAGAAGGCTGGGACACAACCGTATTGCGATTAGTTATGCATTTTTGTAGTAATAATACATGGTGATGGAGATTTTGTTTTCGCCCAAAATAGGTCCTGCAAGCGCACATGTCTCACAGTAATATTTTAGGGTCGAATCCACAGGGAGCAGAGTGTACGCAGTAGCACATTCAAGTTCACTCGAGCTAAGCAACAAATATGAGATTTTGTGGTTTTGGATCGATCGACCGTATGAACTGATCGATCGATTGATGAGTCTTTCGATCGAATGCAGAGAATGCATTTGATCGATTGATGCCTGCAAATGTTAAAACAAAATAAAACGTGAGATTAATCAATAATAAAAGGCGTTAGGAAATCAGGTAATGCATTAGAGAATCACGGTTTGAATTATTCAGGGTAGTGACATGTGTAAATGTTCTAGTTAAGGCTATATAGTTGAAATCACTATTGTTTGATTATCCTTATGACCAGGCTTAACCGGTCTAATTCGATTGACATCCTAGTTAACTGTAACTTATATCTTTCATAAAGAGAAGTTTTGGCCCGATCAATCAACCAATCTAGTCATTAAGTTCAAGAAATCAAATTCTACTAAACTATTAAATAGTAAAGCTTTCACAATCAAATTCTGGATCTCTTACTCTAAGTGGTGTATAAGTAGCATGTTTATCCTATGATATATATAAGCTCTGATATGAAAGTAAGCCCTTAACCAGTCATTACACAGTCACATTGCCTATATACCTAACCATGATATCTCCTAGCATGTTGATGATAAACATAATAACAAAGGTAATTGCAATCATATAGGGTTCAGAAAGGGCATCTCTGGAGTGCAGAGATTACAAATTTCTCCCTTGACAGTAACAACCAAAGTATAATGAAAGAAAGAAGAAAACAAATGAAAAGAAACTGAAAACTATTTAGCATGGATGTATGGAAGCTTTGTGAATTTCGTGTTGTTTCTCTCTGGCTGAGGCTTCTGTATTTATAGTGCAGAGAGTCATCCAGAAATTTCAGACTAATCAGGAAGAATATTTGGATAAAGATCCAAATATTTGTGTTTATCACTCTCCAGTCGATCAATGAATATTAGTTTAATCGATCGAACATATCTTGAAACGCGTCTTCTGAATCTTCAGTGATTATCTACAACAACTCCTGATATTTCCTCAAATAAAACGGTCCTTATCTGATATTGTTCTCGAAACTTCTTGTGAATATGGGGCGTGGTCGATCGGTGGGCCGGCAGTTGTTGATCGATTGTGCCTTCATCTCCAATAGGTTTCTTCATACATCTTCAATGATTTGAGCTTAACGTCTTACTCATGAGGGTGAACGACTTGATTCCAAGCCCATGTGACAGATGAATCACGTGGCTTGCTTATCTTAACTTCTCACTTCAATCCAATTAAATCATCTTCTTCATCCGGGCCTAGCCTTCTGATGTCGTGTTGTTGGACTTGTAGAAAATGCCAATTTATGACCTAAAAAGCATTATTTCCACAAAAACACTTAGGAAACAGAGAAATTTTTTTCCATCAATGGGTCTTAACGTTTTAACTGTGCTATCTTTGCTTCTTGTCTCTGATGATGGTTGTCATGTTTTATAGCCGACTTGATTTCTTGGTGTTTGGCTTTATCCGAGTTGAGAATGTTTCGCTCCTTGTCTTTACATCATGACTTAAATGAAGTGTGCTCTTTTCGAATGTGAAAAAATCTAACTTCCTTATCAACGACTTCGCCGATTCCGGATGACTTTACTATGACTTTTTTCTTAAAACTTTGGTTTCCTCTAGCCGGAGTAGTACCCTTAATTGGTTATATTGGGAGGTAGTATTACTGTAGGAGGTTTCGCTAGTCGAAATTTCGATTTATTATGTTCTTTTTCGACGACCATCTAGTTATTAAGAAGTGGTGGTGGTGAAACTTGGCTGTTTATTCTATTGTCTAAGTTGCAGTTTGTTTGCATGGGTTGTGGTTTTTGTGCCCTTTTCTGTCTGGTGCTATGTCTTGCTTAGCAGCTACCCTCATTTAGATTTAGATTCTAGGGTCAATCTCTCCGTTCGCCGGCTATGCATGCAACCAACTATTTTTCATGGTTTAGTGAAAAGATTTCCAACAAAAAAAAAAAAAAAAAATTATACAGGTTATCTGTTTATTTTCGTTAATTTTAATGGTTGTTCTTTTCAATTTGGATTGGAGAATTGGTAGCCATGTTTCAAGAATGCCACAGTTTGTTTTCCTACTATAAATAAAATCATAATCATGACGATAGGGATAGGGATAGGGAAACCGGAAACAAATGTTTCAGTGCCAGGTTGACAACTTGAGAGACAAAAATCTTAGGAAAAATGAAAAACCGAGATCCTTAAAAAGGAAACCTTTTTCACTTATCTACTATATTTGGCTGTGTAGATAGCCGCAATGTATTCTTTTTTATAAAATCTTAAATCGTTGAGAAACTCTTGAACTTGAACCAACAAGAACACAATAAATCGAGTGGCATGTAAACTCATAGTAAGCTTTGCTTGGCGGACTCTCTTGCCAAAATGAAATCAACTGCTTCCTCAACGGTGTCAACTACCTGAAGATATCACAAAAGTTTTACATGAACTGTCAATAAACCTGCAGGAACAATAGTAACCTTTGAAAGCCAAGTAATGGTATTGCTTACCAGATCAGCAGGAAACTCAGTGTGATTATCTTTCCCTTTGAAAACCCCGGTTCTTGTCAAGATTGAGAACCAAGGATTCCCAGCCTGTCACACAGATTTACTCTTACCAGATTACTAATGGTCTACGGTTGTGGTGAGAAGACCAACTCTAGTCTGCGAGAAAGAGCAACAAACCTGTTGTGCTCCTCTAATGTCGATTTTAGGGTTGTCTCCAATCATGTATAGAGTTCTGAAGTGGGGACTTCCTTGGTTTGAGTAGGAATGAGTGGATGTAGCTATTTCTTTCAAGACATCTTCTGCGTTCTTGAACACAAATGGGTTTGGCTTTCCAAAAGATGTGTACTCCAGAGGGTTGTCATGGATTCTGAATGATCATGCAAAATTGAAATTAACAAAACAACTTATAGGTTATGCGTTTTAAGACCAGTCTCATGATCCCTAAAAAAAATTGAATGTCTTATGGAAGTCAGCTTTATTTATATCACCTGTTAAAGATAGATTCTAGCGCGATTCTAAAAGCTCCCATGCCAAGACGTTCAGTAGGAAAAGCAGTCTGCCTTTAGTTCACAATGCATCAGAATTCCATTTGATAAGTCAAAAGAATGGAAGAAACGGATGACATAGCCAGAACCTGGTAGTCTAAATCATCATTGGCAAAGTACAAATGAGGTTGAGGTCCAAATTCTTTCCCAGGAAGCCCTCCAGTTCGTAAAATGTCACAGAGAACCTGAGGGTAAGCATCAGTCAGTATTCACTGTGATCACACAATGCCTAAGAAGCTCTAACTGTCTAGCCCAGCAAAAACTATGAGAAGTTTATCAGCAGAAACCATCTATTGGTGTGTATTATTTTATTTGGTTCCATACAATCATGAAGCCAGTGATATGGAATCATACAGGAAAACTCAGTTTTGATGTATGCATTATTATGTCTGCTTGGAAGACTTTTTTCATAACTACAAGGATGAAAATACCCTTAACCAGATAAGTATCACTTCTGGAAAGCATAGAGATGTGAAGCGAGAATTTTATGAAAAAATCATGTAAAGGGATGAGAAACCTGAATGTCACGGCTCCAGTCAACCGGATCACTAACAACAAATGCTGCTTGGACTCTATGAGAGAGAACAGTTTCTCTTGATATAGGCTCCCTGTGACCATTTTGTCTGATCATCCACATTTTATATGGCGCCAATGGATCAATATTGTTAAAGTAAGAGGCATATTCGTCCATTGAGATGACGTATCTGAAAATTAATGTGCATGTATAGTGATCTGCATATAAGTTGAAGCACAAAAAAAGATAAATTAAAAAAGTCAAGAACCCTGAGCGTACTTAAAACCATAATTAGACATCACCGCGGCAGGTTCTCCTTTTCCAGCTGCAACAACAAGCTCATTTCCAAACCTAGTCCAAGCAATCAATTAACAATTTCCTCCCCAAAACAAGGAATAGAAGCTGACACAATCAAAGGGATTGGCACATCCTTAATGAGTACTTATGCAATGAGTGATTAGCAGATTTCTGTATCCGACTTAATATACATTTTTTAAATATACACTTTGCAATCCTTATACTACTTGAAAGCCTTAATACGCCAACTAAAGAAATGTAAGGACACGGTTTGAAGTAATCTAAGAAAACATCAATATTCCAATCTTTAGAGCTTTGGAACATAAATGACAAGTATGATTTGCACAAAACTATAGAAATCTGCACATCCCTAAGATATAAAAACATAGTATGATATTAGAACAGAGTTGGCATGTATAGACAAAAACGAAAACAACCAATTGTAGTATCTATTAAACAATGATAATTATTGCCCTTAATCTATGTATATGTAACCTACCTATTCACTAGATTCCAAAAAGGTGAATGTCCTTGTACCACCTGCAACATGAACATATACATCCAAGAGAAAGCATCAAAAGTGGTATACTTACTGAAACATGTATGTACAGAAAGAAAGTGAAAACCTGCAAGGGAGAAACATGAAGCCCTAATAAATGACTCATCTCGGACGCCCGTTTAGATTCAGGCAGGCCACCTCCTGTAATAACCAAAGAGAAATGATTGTTTGCTATTCCATGCTTTGTCACTTGTGCTTGATTATAAAAGAAAGACTCACCATTGGTTAAGAATAAAAAAGGTATCTTCAAAGCACCTGCAGGTGATGCAGAATTGGGTTCAGACAACAAATGAGTAGGCGAAAGACAAGTGGTAAATACCGGAATCATGGTAGAGGCGCCGGAGAGCCGCAGGGGAGCCGCCAACGGGGGAGGAACCAAGGAGAATAACGCCATCGATGTCGAATGCAATGCCATAAGACGGGCTGTGTGAGCAAAGGAATGATTCAAACATACAACCAAACAAAAAAGAAGAACACAGCAGCGAACTCACCCATTCCATTCGGGTGACAGGTTACAGAAGAAACGAGACGGTGATCGGAGACTAGAATCCCCACGCCGCAACGATTTTCTCGCAAGGATTCCAAGATGATTCATTCCTTTTACTTTTAATTTAACCCAATCTGGAGGAAAAGACCGGGTGAAATAGTACTTCTCACCATTAAACATTTACTATTTAATAATATAATATTATAGAGTTCACTTACAAAATCATCAGAATTTAAATGTTAATTATGTACAAATATTTAATAATATGATACTCTTCCTTCTGAAATTGATCGTTAAATTTAGTTGAATTAATAATTTAAATGTTAATTATGTACAAATATTTAATCATATAATATTCTAAAGTTCTCAAAATGTACAAATATTTTGGTCTCATATAATATATGGTCTGTTCTGAAGGTGAACTTCACTGAAGTACCCAGAAACACTTGGTGGTTAGATTCGGCTGCAACCACTAATATCAGTGTTTCATTGCAGGGTTGCCCGAGCTACCAAAAACCAGTTGATATTGAAAGACGCATTCATGTGGCTAATGGATTTCCAGTGGATGTGGAGGCAATTGTGCATTTAGACTGTTTTCTTTTACTATTGGTCGTTATCTGGATTTGAAAGACACTTTTGTTGTACCGTCATTTAGACGGAATTTAATTTCCGGTCTTTATGTAGACAGATCTGGTTATTCTTGTCTAACTGAGCATGGAAAAGCTATTTTGTCTTTAAATTCAGTTTTAATTGGCACTTATGGATAATCAGTCTTTTTATGCTTCACATTGTAGCTTCTCCAATTGAAAGCTTAAGTGTGGAATCAAGGGGTACTAAACGCAAGTTCGAAAATACAAGTTCAGGAACTCTGTGACACAAACGCTTAGGTCACATTTCTATGAAAAGAATTGAGCGACTTGTGTCAGATGGTATATTGGTTCTATTGAACACACAAATTTTGATGTCTATGTGGATTGCATTAAAGGAAAATAGACTAAACCTAAGAGATTGGGTACATATAAAGCTACAGAAGTCCATGAGTTGATACTTTACGGATATTTGTGGACCTTTCGGTACGGCATCTTGGAACGGTCAACAATACTTTATATCTTTCATTGACGTTTACTCTCAATATGCATACTTATTTCTTTTTCATGAAAAATAAGAGTCTTTAGATGTGTTCACGGAAATTAAGGCACTAAAGACTGCATCTTACATTCTTAATCAGTACCAACTAAGGCAACTGCAAAAACACCTTATGAGTTTTGGACTGGAAAGAAATCTAGTCTAAAGCATTTTCACATATGGGGATGTCCAGCTGAGGCTTGGACTTACAAGCCATTCGAGAAAAAGCTGGACTCTAGAACTATGAGCAGTTACTTTATTGGTTATTCTGAACGATCTCGGGGGGTACAAATATTATGACCTCGGGGGGATATTGGATTTGGGGGGAGAATTGAAGTGAGAGACATCATCTTTGAGGAAGAATCGGATTCAGTTTCTAAACCGATTCATATAGTTGCTTTAGATAAAGCAAAATTTGAACCTCAAATTGATAATGAAGCTCCTCAAAATGAAGATGACGATAATATCGAACATGAAGGTCAAATTTCAAATGCTCAAGAACTAGTGCAACAAGAACAAGTGCCTTTGCAGCAATCCTCTAGAGAAACGAGAAGTGCTATTCCGGTTGATTACATAGTATTTCTTATGGAACAAGAGGAAAATCAAACCCAGTTGGAAGATGATCCTATCAACTTCCGTGAGGCCATGGGTTGTTCCAATTCAGATAAGTGGGTCAAAGCTTCTAAAGAAGAGTATCAGTCAGACGTCGTCCAATTACCAGAAGGAATGAAAACCATTGGTTGCAAATGGACATTTAAGACCAAAATAGACTCAAGTGGTAATGTGGAGAGATATAAGGCTCGTCTGGTAGCTAAAGGCTATACTTAGAAGGAAGGGATTGACTTTAAAGAAACCTTTTCTCCAGTATCATCAAAGGATTCTTTTAGGACACTCATGGCTTTTGTTGCACATTATGACTTAGAGCTTCATCAAATGGATGTCAAGACAGCGTTTCTCAATAGAAACATTGATAAGACAATTTATATGGAGCAAAACTTTGTAATAGGTGATTCAAAGAAGATGGTATGCAAGTTAAATAAATCGATATATGGGCTTAAACAAGCTTCTCGACAATGGTAGGTAATCACCTCCTTCGGTTTTGAGGTGAATTTGGTTGAAGATTGTGTGTATCAAAAGTTTAGTGGGAGTAAGTGCATTTTTCTGGTATTGTATGTTGATGACAAACTACTAGCCACTAATGATATGGCCATGTTGCATGAGACCAAGAAATTTCTTAAGGAAAAGTTTGAGATGAAAGATCTTGGTGAAACATCTTTTGTATTAGGAATCCAGATTCATTGAGACCGAACTCGAAGTATTCTAGGATTATCACAAAAGGCCTATATCGAAAAAGGTACTAAAGAGATTTTGGCATGCATGATTGCAAACAAGGAGATACCACAATCTCTAAGGGAGACAAATTTTGTCTCAACCAATGCCCTAAAAGAAATTTGGAAATTAAGGAGATGCAGAAGATTCCTTATGCGTTGGCAGTAGGAAGTCTGATGTATGCTCAAGTTTGTACGCGTCCGGATTTAGCGTACATTGTTGGAGTTTTGGGAAGATACTTAAATAATCTAGGTATGGACCATTAGAAAGCAACCAAAAGGGTAATAAGGTACCTGCAGAGAATAAAGGACTATGTGCTCACATATCAGAGATCAGATGATTTGGAGATCATTGGATATTCTGATTCTGATATTGTTGGATGTCAGGATAGTAGAAAGTCCACTTCAAGCTATGTTTTTATAACAATTTTTTAGGCATCCAATCAAGGGCTTTGGCTGAAGAATTTTGTCACTGGGCTGTGAATTCTTAAGGGAATTGAAAGACACTTAAGTTACACTGTGACAAACAAATCAGCTGTTTTGTACTCCAATAAAATAGAAGTGTAACAAAGTATAAGTTTATGGACATTAAGTTCCTCGTTGTTCAGGAAAATGTACAAAGTGGAGAGATTTCCATAGAACACCTAGGGAGAAACTCCATGATAGCAGATCCTCTTACAAAAGGTCTTCCACTAAAGGTTTTCATGATCATACTGCTCGAATGAGTGTTATAAGGTTTGAGGATTATTTGGTTTAGTGGTAGTTTCTCATTCAGTTTTAGGTTCTATAATTTTGGTTGTGTTTATAATCATTTTTTTTATCAGAAATAAAGTTTTTCAGTTTTCACTCTTTGTACAATAAAGTTAAAAAATCTGAACAAGGTAGGACCAGTTGAAAATCGTCATGTATTGATCACTTTTCATGTGACTTTCATGCCACACTTTTCATAATTGATCTATGTCATTTGACTATATTGATTTCAGTGACCATGTAAGGTTTAGTTATGTTTTAATAACGAAGACCGCCATGATCCTATGTTATTGTAGTTAATGGACGAGATTGTTTATGCCTTGCTATATGAAGACAATTTTGAGCTCATAAAGTCTATCACATTTTCATAATACATATATGACCCAGTGGGAGATTGTAAGAATTATTTTGAGGTCATACATGTATAATCAATGTGTTAGGGTCATTATTTATAGTAGTCAAAATTTATGTGGTCACTTTAGTATAAAGTAAAAGACTTGGGGCAGTGTTATGAAAAATTAATGTGTGGAAACGCTTAGTAATTTCTAATTTGATGAAGAGCTGAATTAGAAATTATTTCTATATAAATAGAAGGTTATGGTCCCCATGACAACCCTAACCAGAAATACAGAAATTTCTCTGCATCCCATCAACAGAGACCTACAGCTATTTTGGGTTTGTTGTGGAAGAGCCTAACTAATTCCAAAGCTAAGGCTTTTCATAATTCAATCTCAAAACCTAAAGCATGGATCCATCAGGTACGCTTCCGCTTCAGTTCTTATTATTCAGAAACTGGCATGTGTTTATGATTATAGAAATCATAAAAATATTAACACCAAATTCCTAATATATATCTACAATAGACAAATTTTACAGAGTTAGAGTGACAACAAAAGGGAGGAAGAATCCGGTTATAGTTTATCATGTCTTCTCAAGTATTTGAATTGTGTTCTGATTAAGGGTTGGTTGTTGTTGTTTCTTTCAATTTTTTTTATAAAGACGTTTCCTTCTATTCATTATAGGGTTTAAGATTCATGTGTGATTTCTGAGATTGGTAGTGTAATTATTGATTCAGATGTCACCAACTGCTCTCTCAAAATTAAACCTCAGTTTCTCAATTTGTGTTTAAGAGAATCGTAGTTAGTAATTACAGTGAGATTTGCTCCCTATGGTCTGCTCTCTATCACTCTCATACCCTATTTGGCAGTAAATTTGATGTTTATATGATCGCTTTTTTTACTACGAATAGATGTAGAACGAGTATTTGGCTGATGGGAAACTGAGATTCTGCAAGTGAGTATCTTTCGCTATTTAAAAAAATATTTTAAAAGGTTTTTCAGCTTACTTATGTATTTTTTGCGGTGGTTTTAAAGCAGAGAATGCTTATTGTAGTTGCTTTTCAGGGAGAGGCTATCAAGCTAAGATATCAGGAGAAAGGAGGTTTACTCGCTCAAGGTTATACAAAGAATGAGATATCAGAGTTTAAGAAGCAGGTAAAGACATCATATGACCGAAAGCTTAGCCACATCACTGGAGATGTGCTTTGTGTTGTTACATCAATACGTTTTGCTTCTCAAATTGACTTTATTAGAATATTTCATATCTCGCTTACATAACCAACATGAATCTTCTTTGTTGGTGATATTGTTGAGAGGGGTAGCTTTGAATGGCAAGCCTTAAGCACAAGTATTGGTAGGGGTGGGCGTTCGGTTCTTCGGTTCGGTTTCGGTTCGGTTATTCGGTTCTTCGGTTCCTAGAAAAATAGGTCCAATGGGTACATAATGCATATCGGTTCAGTTTCGGTTCGGTTCCCATTCAGTTCGGTTCGGTTCGGTTCCAAAATTGNAGTTTCGGTTCGGTTCCCATTCAGTTCGGTTCGGTTCGGTTCCAAAATTGAAGGAACCATATAGGTACCGAGAA
>OVAP01005709.1:0-12706 GCA_900406295.1 Aurinia saxatilis
GTGGATAGCGAAAGGCTTTGAAAGCTAGACACAATATAGGTCTTTCAAAGTTTAGTATTAAGTTCGTTCTGAAAACCAAAAACCTTCTTGGTTGCTTTAGATTAATAGTAATTTGATGTGCCTATCGTGTTAGTCGATCTCCCAATGTGGATTGATCCTTAAACTATGCTATAACTCCTAGACGAGTTGTGGATAGTGAAAGGCTTTGAAAGCTAGACACAATATAGGTCTTTCAATGGTCCACGAGATAGTTGTGGGAACCACCCTGGGGTGCTCCTTCATGATCGACGTAGCGGCCGGTAGCTGTTTTTTCACGTGTAGTCTGTTGCGGCACGGAAGGAGCTTGTCGGTTTGTCGACCTCCCTTGTTTTACATGAAGGGTCAGCATTTCCTCCTCGTCGGCAATGTACCCAAAGGCCCGTTGAAGGGCTTCTTGGATGGTGTTTACCGGTCGTTTTGCCAGTGATCGGTGAAGTTTGCTAGTGAAGAGAAGCGCTTGCTTCTGAGCCTCGAGAGTAGCTTCGTCTCCCATACCATCAATTTGCGTAAGGGTCAATTTGAATATGGCGATGAAATCACGGAAGGATTCGTTCTGTCCTTGTCAAATGTTCCATAGGTCTTTTCCAGTCGGCTCGGTTCCTGCCAGGATTACGTATTGTGCTTGGAACTTGCTCTGGAGGGTGTTGAAGTTATCCGCCGAGTCTGGGTCCAACTTTATGAACCATCGGAGGGCTGACCCATCTAAGTGTTCGGCAAACAGAAGGCAAAGACCGGTATCTCTTTGTCCAGGAGGGAATTTTGCTCGGTTCATGGTAACATGGAATGCAGCAAGGTGTGCTTTAGGATTGGTAAGCCCTTTGAAGATCGAAATCTTCATCTTTTCAGGATCCGGGATGTTTACGGCCGTGATGGACGGGACGAAAGGAGTTCTTCTTGCCTCTTCAAGTAGCCAGTCGATCGTTGGGGCCGACGAGGTCGCTCGATGAACCTAGTTCTGAACAGCTTTAAATCCGTCATTGGTCCTCGCGATCATGGCTTTCATCTCTTCTAGTTCGGCGCGAAGATCTCGGTGTCCGGATTCCTCGTCGAGATCGTGATCGTCGTCCGAAATCTTGACTCTGTTGGCAGCGGCTTGTTGAGCGTCGCGGCTAGCTGGGTAGAAATTGAGTTCAGCTGGTTGAGGATGTTGAGGTTTGTCGTCTTCTGCTGGGAGGCTCGGTGAGCGAGATCAGCCAGCGTAGCGGCAATGGCTTCTGGGTTGAGCTCGACACACGCGACTCCCTGGTTGTCGATTACAGTTTGCGTGATAGTAAACGGTGTGGCCGTTCCTGGTCCTTCGGGAGGGTTTTGGTGCTCATTTGACATTATTCTTTGTTAGGGTTTCGGTTTGCAAGAAAGTTATTTTGATCCCCACAGTCGGCGCCAAAATGTGCGGGTTAAATCACACAATCACTATTTGATTGAGGTTCTGGATGAAGAACTCGATACAAAGAGCAGGACACAAACACAAAGGAACTAGCAAAGGATAACTTTTTATTGATTATAAAAAGAGTCTTTCGTAGCGTAAGCTTTTAGGATTCTTAAGCCAAAAAGATATATATCTCTATAAAAGTTTGACCTAGAAGATTTTATATACAAGGTTATGCCGACCTAAAGATAAGTTAAACTCCTAAATCTTCTCGTATATCCTTGATTCGTCTTTCCTTCCTCCCTTCACGTCGGCTCGTCTTATTTGGGCATGGGTCTGTTCGGCTATTTGACAGGATTTGGACTTTATCTGTGTACCGCTCGGCCCATCATGTGATGACGAGCTCGTACTTTTAGAACTAAATGAGAGTAGGCTGAGGAAGTGATTTTGATGAACTCCTCAGCCCGAATAATAAGCTTCAGACATGGCCGAGGACATGTTCTGATTAGTGACCTCGGCCTCGCGTGTGCTATGAGCCATGCCGAGCTTACGACTTAGTTAAAGTACTCGGCATTGCTTTCAAAGAGCTATGATACATACTGCCGAAGGCATGATTTAGATGAAGTCCTCGGCTTTACGAGTACAACGGTGTATTGCCGAGCTCACGACTTGATAAACTCCCTCGGCATGCTGATAGATATCGTCTATGCCGAGGAAGTGACTCAGACAGACTATCCTCGGCATTTGCCCGTAGATATAAGGTCGAGATTTTTCTTTAAACCCTGACCTCGGTTTATCTGTTCGATACTTAATCATTTCGACATGATTGTTTATCTATGATATGTTGTGGGGGATATTTGACCCCCACAAGGATAAACTAGGGTCACTCCCTTTTTTTTTCTTTCTTATTCACGTTAAAAGATTTGAAGAGGAAATTTCCTTAATTGCAATTTAAGACCAAATTTTCAGCTCCTTACACTTTGACCCCAAGAAAAATGATTTTCACAAACACTTCTGATTTAGAAAAAAATTGGGATGTTACAAATACACTCCCACACTCCCTCGCCGAGAAATGTTTTGTGGTGTGATGACTTTAAAAATAGAAACACACATTTTATTTAGTTATGTCTCACATCAAAATCTTACCCATGATATTTTTAACGAATCAAATAAATTCCCACAGTATTATTAAATAACCTGTAAATATTAACATAATAAGTTAAAAATATCATAATGAATAGTTATATGTTTTGTATGGTAAAATTGGTTTCTTATATTTCATTTACGTAAAAAGATGTTTAAAATACTAACTCTTTTGTAACATAAAAAATACATATAAATATTATACTATCTAGCCTTAATAACATCACAATAAAAACCAAAAACAAAACACATTCAAAAAAATTCATTTTATATTTCGTGAGATAAATATTTGATGTTCGATAAAATGGTCAAGAAAGTTGCTGTATTTTTTCAGCTTGTTAGTTCTTGTTTCATCATGTAAGTCTAATTTTATTCACTATGATTGTATTATATTTATTGAAAGCTTAACTTATTTCATATTTGTAAAATATTAAAGGTGCGTCAATTGTAGTGATAAAATCAAATTCAGAAGGGAGTATTGATTCTTACAATCTAGCTGCAATGGGTCCTGCAATTGATTTTCAGATAAATGAACAACTTCCACCTGATGAAGAATTAGCACTTTCTGTATATGATTCTTATAACCTTGGTTATTGCGTTAATTGTGCACACAGATGTTTTACAAGGGATAAGAAGCCGGACTTTTGTGATAGAGCTACATTGATTTGCCGTTGTTCTAAATCTTGCTTTGACTAAAATTTCATGATTTGCTTCTAAGATTACTGAAATGAAAAATAAAATTCTTCTATTACTATTTTGTTTTTCTCTTGAGACAACACATCATAATTTACAGAACATTAAAAACAAACTGAAAGAATAATAAAAACAGTTACAAAAGGACATAGCTTCACCCGCCTGAAACAAATTTGTTCTTTAAAGTTCTCAATTATTTTATTTTTTGGTATCTAATCGTTCATACTTGTACATGAAAAATAAAATTTAAAGATTAATGAATTCTGAAATCATAAGAGTTCCAAAGCGTTTACTTTATATTACTTTATGAATTACGGTGTCCAGATGTATTTTCTTCATTTTAACCATTTGACTGAATTGATAACTCGGTTTCCAAACCCAGAGCTAGCGGGACAGAAAATTGTACTAGACATTGTTGGAGCTTTTAACAAGGTGACAGATCACGTTAATATGGATTGATTTATGAAGTTTTCATCTGCATTACCCTTTTACGCCTTTGATGTTTTAATTTATAATCTTATCTTTCACTCTTTCTCTCTCTCAAAAATTATTTATGTAATTATATTGGAAGACAATATTGGTAGAACATAATATAGTACAGTTTTAAAAAAAATTATTTCTATTTGATTTGTACAAAATATATAGGGAGAATTTTAAAACTACCACTTTTGGTGCACCACTTTTCGAAAATCCAAAATTTTCAATAATACAACTATTTAATTATTAATTATTTTTAGGGTTTTAGTGCTTATGATCTATGGTTTAGGGTTTATTTAAAAACCCCAAACTCCAAAAGGTTTTCCCACCCTGAATAAACCCTAACATTTAAACCCTAGATCCTAACAATTAATCCCTAACAGTTATTAAAAATGAAACCCTAAATTTTTAAGGGTTTAACCCGAAACCTTAAATTGTAGAAACCCGAAGACAATCTTAAACTCTATAATTTTGCTAATTCTTAAGTCTTAAAACCCTAAATCCTAGCAAATTTTTCATTTATAATGAAAATAGGTTTGGTTGGTGATGGTTGTTTTGAAAATATTCCAAAAGTGATATTTGTGAAAACGAGTAGCTAACAAGTATCTAACAAAAATAATATAAAGTATTAGTTGCAACTAAATAGAGGCGGACTTACTCAAATAAACTCCCCCACTCCCCCGCCGAGAACTTGTTTTTCGTGTGATGACTTTAAACATAGAAACACCAATTTAATGATGGTTGTTTTGAAAATATTCCAAAGTGGTATTTCTGAAAATGAGTATTTAACAAGTTGTAGTGTCCAAAAATTACCTAATATGTAGTCCAAAAATAATATAAAGTATGAGTTCCAACTAAATAGTGACGGACTTACTCAAATACACTCCCCCCCCCCCCCCCCCCNCCCCCCCCGCCAAAAACATATTTTTGGCGTGATGACTTTAAAATAGAAACACACATTTTATTAGTTATTTTTTACATCAAAATCTTACCTATGCTATTTTGACGAATTAAATTAATCCCACATTATTATTAAATAACCTGTAAATATTAACTTAATAGCTTAAAAAATTCATAACGAATAGTTATATGTTTTGTTAGATAAAATTCGTTTTTTATCTTTCATTTATGTAAAAAGATGTTTAAAATATTAACGCTTTTATAACATAATAAAAATACATATAAACATGATACTATCTAGCCTTAATAACTTCACATTAAAACCTAAAAAACATTTAAAAAAAAAATTCATTTTATATTTCTTGAGATAAATATTTGATGTTTGATAAAATGGTAATAAAAAATGTCATATTTTTAACTTTATTAATTCTTTTTCGTCATGTAAGTCTAATTTTATTCACTAAGATTGTATTATATTTATTAAAAGATTAAATTGTTTCATATTTGGAACATATTATAGGTTCGTCAGCTGTAATGGTAAAATCAAATTCATAAGGGAGTACTGATTCTTACAATCCAACAACAGCAATGATTCTTACAATCTAGCGGCAGCAATGAGTCCTACAATTGATTTTCATATGAAAGAACAACTTCCACATGATGAACAATTAACACTTTCCGTATACGATTCATATAACCTTGGTTATTGCGTTCATTGTGCACACATTATAATTAACACTAAAACACTTGAGCCTAGTAAATTTTTAATTTGTAATGAAAAAATAGCTTTGGTTAGTGATTGTTGTTTGAAAATATTTCAAAAGTGGTATTTTTAAAAAATGAGTAGTTAACAAGTTGTAGTTTCTCAAATTTCCCAAATATGTAGTTGATATGGGTGATATTTTAGCCTATATTTTATGTGCTTTTCATGACAAAACCAAAGAATTCCAAAAGTGGTTAGTGATTGTTGTTTGAAAATATTCCAAAAGTGGTATTTTTAAAAAATGAGTAGTTAACAAGTTGTAGTTTCCCAAATTTCCCAAATATGTAGTTGATATGGGTGATATTTTAGCCTATATTTTATGTGCTTTTCATGACAAAACCAAAGAATTCCGAGATAAAAGTGATGATTTCACTTTTTTATGTTTTCACAGTGTTTTTGTTAAAAAAGACTAGTTAGGTCATAAATGGCCATTATTCTCCAAGTTCAACATTTTCACATCAGATGTTCGGGCCCTAATGAATCTGTGTTAATTTTGGATTGAAGTGATAATTGAAGACAATCAAGCCACGTGAGTCATCTGTCATATGGGCTTGGAATCAAGTCATTCGCCCAAACGACCACGAAGTTATTCCCCTAATGATGAAGAGGATCATTTCCACGCTTCAGAACTTTGGCCTTAGATGAAGACCTTCTTATTCATAGATTGCTCTGAGGCTTTGAAAAAGGCTAGAGGGAGATGTCCGATCTCATATGCAAGTGGAATGAAGAAATTCAACAGTT
Source organism: Aurinia saxatilis (assembly GCA_900406295.1). Taxonomy (NCBI): domain Eukaryota; kingdom Viridiplantae; phylum Streptophyta; class Magnoliopsida; order Brassicales; family Brassicaceae; genus Aurinia; species Aurinia saxatilis. The sequence continues at coordinate 6,126 of OVAP01005709.1, forward strand.
AGATCTCGAGTTATGCTGATTCTACTGAAGACAGATTGTGCAGTCTCGAAATGAAGCAACCGAAGAACGCGAAGAAAAGACATTCGATCGAATGATAAAGAATTCAATCAAATCAGGCCCAAAAAGTCTCTTGAAGCCCATGCATTGAAGCCTATAAGGGAATCAAGGCCCAAGGATTCACTAGAAGGTTCCAGACGTGTCAAAATATTTGGTGAGCACCAAAATATATTTTATGCTAACAATCGACCGAATACCCACTGAGTCTATCAATTGGAAGAGATAAGATCAAATATTTTGATTCTCTTCAGCTGATCCTATCTTATCCCTTCACTGAAGTCCTTGAACTTTTTTCACTCCCTATGTAAAGGCATTTTTGGCACAAGAAGAGTGTACTTCTCTTTACACTAGGGATGTAAAAATGGGCTAAAAAACCCGACCCGGCCTGAGCCCGATTTGAGCCCGACCCGATGTGAGCCCGAGTTCAATTTGAGCCCAGAATTGTCAGAGCCCGAGTTGAGCCCGAAATATTCCGGGCTGCCCAGGGGTACCCGGACAGGTTGGTTTTTTATATATATATAAACCAAATAGTAGTATATGCATATCATAGATTTATTTATTAAGTGATTATCAAATATTTTATAAGTCTAAGTTTTCGTAAACATTTTAAAAGTTTAAGTTTTAGTAAACATTTTATAAGTTTAAGCTTTAGTAAACATTTTTTATGAATGGTTATATTATTAATTAACGAGATTATATTATTGTTTTGAATTTTAATATGTGATAATTCAAAGGAAAAAAGGTGATAATTTGATATTATGTGTAAACGATTCGTATTAATGAGTAATCACCGGTTATTATAATTTTAATAATAATATAAAGTTTAGATTTTATTTAATCTAGAAATAAATGATCACTAAAACATAAACTTATAAAGTGTTTGATAATCACTTAATAATCCAAATTATAACCACACATATGAATCTATGGTGTTTTAAATATTTATAATTAAATTATTGAATGGAGACCTTTTTTAAAAAAACTTTTTTTCAAAAACAAATTTTAATATATATATATATATATATATATATATTATTTAATTTTTTATTTAAAATAAAGAAAAAAGTGTATAGAAAAACAAATTACAAAACAGTACTTTTCGAAAAGCTTTTTCTAATTTTTAAAAATGAATTAGAAAATAGTAGTATAATGCAACAATGTGTACTAAAAATGTAATGTCCTTTGAAAAATTAATCTCTACTTTATATTTCCGTAAGCAAATTCACATAAAAATATGTTTAAATAGGAAGTCAATGGTGAGGTTAATTTTCTGGGTTGAGAAAACAGCAGATTTTCGAAGAAAATTATGTATACAAAAACTTGAACGCATCACCATCTTGGTCACAAGCATAAATCCGAAGACTATGCAAGGTAGAATATAAACTATTGCTCATGTATGTATAATATTCTTCTAACATTATACAAATAATGGTAATACCATTTTAAGCAAATACCTCCTAAGAAATCAGCTACCAGGATTTACAAAAATGATAAGCATATAACATCCAAACAATTTCCAAACAAACCAAAACTAAGAAATGTACATTTTGAAGATGATTCCTTATTTATTATTCAGCATTACAATGCAATAATAATGTTAGATGATTTCTTTTTTATTATTTTTATCATTGAGCAACATTTTATTCTTTTACATTAAAAGAAAGACTTTATAGAATATTAATTTCCTTCAAAGCTTTCTCTTGATTAAAGTCAAAAACAATTTAATATTAGTCACAAAATTACTAACAAAATTGTGTTCTCATTATGTATTTTACTTGTTCACATTCTTGTGTCAGGTCAACAAAGTGTAGTTAAGTCTATGACCAAAAGATATTATGCCTTAAAGACAATTTTAGTGTCCCATAATAATGATTACAACGGCTATTACTTCTCATGGTCAACACAAATATCAAAATCAATATAGGTCTTAATTATATTAAAAACAAATTTAAGATGGTATAGTAAAAAAAATCAAGGAATAATTGCTACATATTCTACAAACAATAGATCCAAGTTTCCAAACATCTATCATTTTTCAAAGCTACCAATTCTACAATGGTTGTAATTTTCGAAATATATTCAGAGAGAATTACAATTCCACTACCAAACACAAATGATCTCCGCCTAAAAATTACTCGGTCACATCGTCAGAATATAACATAAAACTAAACTATACAATCCCTTTCTCCAACAATCAAATACTGGTACCAAATGACAACATCTCCAAAGAGATCACCAGCTTCTGCCTCACACTCACGACATCGATGAAGCAACATCAGGTTCGTTAACCAATCATTTATTCCCTTATATTCAAACACAAATTGCATCAACAATTCAAGAAAAAAATGCACAAACTCTCAAATTTACTTTTGAAATTGAAGACCTGAACCTCAATGCTTCAACAAGATTGGATGTCAAAATGCTTATTGAAGATTTAGAAATCACACAAGCAGTGCTACGCAAGAAGATGAAGGAGATTGTTCATTATGTTTAGAAAATCTGAACGGGCAAAAAAACATCAACACTTTACGTTGTAACCATAAATTTCATCACATATGTATTTTGAATTGGTTATAGTACAAAAAGTTGTCCTTAATGTAAAAGTGAGATGATTTGATATTTTGAAGTACTTTTGTTAAATAAAATGCTACCACAGTTTTTCCCGCCACTAAACAATATTCATGATCAGTTTATTACATTCCGTACGTACACTGAAACTGTAATCTTATATTATTTTACGACTAAAAAAAGGGGAAAAAAACTACAAACAAAAACATAACAAGGATATAAAACACCTTACACTAAAAAAACTTAATATAACTACTAGTTAGTTAGGACCATTCAATACTAGATGAAAAACAAATAAAATGAAGCATGTTTGATGTTACAACATATTCAAACCCGCGCGACGCGCGGGCATTTCCCTAATGTTATATATTGATCTCTTCATCTTGACAATTTGATTAGATTGATAAAAACTATTATTAAATGATGAGTATCAACTTCTGCGGCTTGCTTTCCTAGTTCACCTTTGTGACGATTGTGGGAATTAAGATATTAGACATGTTTAATCATGACTATGAAAATAGGGAGATTAATTTACGACTGGCTTGAGTATCTAACCGGATTTGTCTGCCTAGAAATCTTGTACAAACTCTTAGAGAATTAGAATATTGTATGAGCCTAAACATAGTATTTATAATGACTAGGACAAATTTTAGAATTGGTAAATTAACAAAACTGATTATCCAAATGAAATATGAAAATCTCTTGATCTTGAGAACTGGAAATCTTGACTGAAGATCCGACTGGTGTCGACACCTTGCTCTGCTTTTTTCATTTCTTCTTCATTTCCTTTTTTGTCTCTTCAAGCTTGATCCATTTTTTATCCATAATTCTTCTAAATTACACCAAAGCCCCAAAACTCGTCCATGTACCTAAAATGACTCATTTGGACTCTAATAATAATATATAGACTCAATAAAATAGATAAATATATCATTTATTACCATAAAAACCCGTAAAATATAGGATATATCAAGAGCTACAACGCATATATAGCTTATCAATAGGCGCCGTCACGTGGCAACATCACATTTCGCACTCTCCCACGTCACCCTTTTAATCTCTTTTAATAAACCCTTTTTCCTAACTTTCTTTGTTTCTCGTCTTCTTCATCCAAACATTTTTCCGAGATAATCAAAATAATTTATAGAAATAAACCTTCACACAATATTCTCTTCATGACCACCTTGTCTCTCTCCATCCAACACCAATAAAACCGATTACAATTTCGTTTATGTTTGTGTATATTGATCTTCTTCTTCTTAAACTATGGGTTTGTCCTTGTCAAATCTAAACGACAAGATGAATGGTTTGGCTAATGGAATTTGTCTCGGAGATATACAGGAGAGTTGCGTCCCTTGTGTGTTTATGTAACATGATTTACAATCACGTCTTTGTTTCTCTATCTTGGTTATATATCCTTTTAGCTTATCCGGTTATGTTTTTCTGGTTAGCATTTTCTCTTTTAAACCAGGTCACGTATTAGACCATTGGTGACTCTCTATGTAAACAGTATCTTTTTCACTTTCCCAAAACAATCTGAATAATATTATCATCTTCTTCCTCTATTATCTCTCATACTTTATCACACTCTATTGGTGATTGTTCTTCACTTTGTTATCTTCTAGGTCTTGATTATCCTATCTTCGGACTTCTAAGTTGCAAATAACTCAAAATATAAAGAAGTACTATTGATTTAGAAACCCTCTCAAAACTAAAATATCTCTTATAAGTCTTATTGAACAACTCTCCATAGCCTCTTCTTTATATAGAACTAAGTTACTCCTTGTTCTACGACAATTTCCCTTTTACTAAAGCTAATTTTCTATTTCCTACATGAAATAGACATTTCCCATTTTATCTCTTTAGCCAACTTCCTCAAGAGATAACTTGCTCTCTAAGTTTGGAATTACACAACATTCTCCCCCGTAATTCTAACTTAAACTCTTATGGTTTTGATTGCTCGTACTCCAATCAGTCTTCTCATTCCTTTGAATTTTTTTCTTGCTAGTGGCTTGGGGAGGATGTCCGTCTTTTGCTCCACATATGGTACATGCTCCACTTCATTCTCCACACATTCTTGGATGAAAAGATATCTCGACAATATGTGCTTGCTTCTCCCATGAAACATTGGATTCTTGGTTAATGTTATGGCTGACTTGTTGTCGATTCTTAGTATGAACTTCTCACCTATACTTTGTATCTCTCTCAACAACTCTTTTAGCCATATAACTTGCTTTTCTGCTTCCGTTGCTGCCATAAACACGGCCTCGCATGAAGACAATGCAACAGTCGGTTGCTTTTGTGATGTCCAAGTGATCGGTGATGAGCCTTTACACGTGACCTGAGGTGCTTCTTCCATCGTCTACAACAATGTTATGACTGTTGCCACTATACATGTTATGCGTCTTTACCCGTCTCCCTTGAAGAACAGTCCTAAGTTGGTGGTTACTCTTACATATCTCTAGATATGTTTGATTGCTTGCCCGTGAGACTCTAGGACTCTGCATATAACGGCTTAACCCACCAACTGCATAAGATAGGTCTAGTCTATTTTTGAAGAAGATACCTCAGACAACCTATGGTACGTCTATACTTTGTTCCATCAATTTCCGGCTCGTGTTCTGCCTTTGAGAGCTTCAAATTTAACTCCATTGGTACGTGAGTCAAGTTGCATTCATCCATCTTAGTATGGATAAGAATTCTTGAGCATATTCCTCTTGTTTTATCTTGATACCATCTGCTCCTTGAATTACTTCTACCAAGATAATATGTCAACCTTCCTAGGTCCTACATCTCAAATCTTCTTGACATATCCTCCTTGAATTGTTTTATAACATTTTATGATGAACATGTTATGAACAGATCATCAACATAGATGGCCATGATCAAGAACTCTTTCTTGTAATTCTTGAGATACACCGATGACTCCTTTACACATCTTATGAAGTTCATCTCCCTTAAGACGTGATCGAGTTTCACGTTCCAAGCTCTAGGCGCTTGATGCAGACCATATAATGCTCTATAAAGTCTACATCAAGTGAGACTCCAACTCGTCAACATTTCCTAGCTGAAATCATGCCTAGCTGAAATACAGATCACAAACATTCGACGACTAGCTGAAGTGAATGAAGACACTTACGATCAAATAACCACAAACTAACACAAAGCACGAGATCCGACCCGAGCTCGAGACCCGACCCGAGCTGGAGCAGAGTCGTCGGACCCAACCCGACATGGGTAAGCAGGCCCGACCCGAGCTCTTTCGTGGGCTGAACTAGATACTACATGAACGAGTGGGCCGAGTTGCATTCTCTCGTCACCCCATGGGCCGAGCTGAATCGCCTTTCTCTCGATGGGCCGAGCTCAGCTTCTCTGGACACCAAGCGGGCCAAGTTGGACCTCTCCGTGGGCCGAGCTGGGTCGAGATTATTCAGCACGTGATGGGCCGAGCTTGTTAAAGATAACTTAACGGTGCAACCGCCTGACAGGATAAACATGAATCGTGAGCGGATCTAACCGATAAGGAAGGAAACTAAAGATATATATGAATTTCCTCTATTCACGTACAACTAGAGTTTGACTGTAATCTCTATATAAAGAGAGGTAGTCGTTCATTTTTGGGGATCTTTTGGGACGCGAGAGAAGACTGAGACTTTCCCTTGCGATCTTTGTACTTCAGCAATAAAAACTCAAACACTTAAACACTTTTCGTCTCCGATCATTCGAACCCATAGAAAGTTACGAATCCTTAAAGTTACCTTACAAGTATCTGGTTGTGAGAATTTTGGTTCCCACAATTTGGTGCCGACGGTGGGGATTTCATAAATTTCTGACTCAAAAGAATTTTCGGACCACGAACCACGTTACGATGGTAGATCAAACCACTTCGTACCATGCTACCAACACTAATGAACGAACTAGATTGTGGTCTAGCTTTCAAGCCTTTCGCTATCCAC
>OVAP01005710.1:0-12705 GCA_900406295.1 Aurinia saxatilis
ATACTATAGCTAGTCAACTGTATTCTTGCAGTTAGCTCTTAGGGTAAACTTACATCATATCAAGTATCTCTTCGGCTAACTCACTAGGCAGGGAGGACCATGAAAGCTTTGACGAAGCCATGGACAAAAATCACAAAACTAGGTCACAAAGATAAAACAATAATTATAAGAAAATCCTTTTATAAACTCGACTGAATAAAGATAAATTAGAATTAGGAGTCTGTTTCCTTTTCCTGATAAGAAGTAAACTTTTTGTACGCTTTCCCTTTCATCTTTTAGAGATGTTCTTGGTTGCGGATTAAGATGTTACTTGATTAGTACCAGGATTAAGATGCGAATGAATAAGTGAAAACATATAAAAATGTATTGATGTAAATATATCAGAAACTCTATTGATGTAAATATATCAGATTTCAAAATTGAAAAGACGTATATATAATTTTGACACCTTAACCACATGAACCACAACGCAAATCTCTTTGAATGTAATATTAACCATTCTTTTCTTTCTCTAATCCCTTTGTGTAAGCGTGACAATCCTTTTTTTTTTTGGTCAATTGAATATATTGACGAAATGGATTTTACATACGGAGGTCCAGGCCTATAAACACAAAACATAGAAATTAAGTATCGGTGTTTACAAAGCCATGTGTAAGAAAATTAAGATAACACGTGTTAAACTTCTTGAGAAAAGCTTCTTGTAGAATCAGTCACCGTCTCCAAATTTTCCGGTAAACCTCCGACGAGATCCACTTCAAGTCTTCATGTTTTTGCCGGGACAAATCTTCTCTATCCTTTAAAAAATAAACCCTATTGAATCGATCCAATTTAACCTTGAAGGACTATTCGTCCCCGATTCCTTCAAGCCTCTAAAAGCAAACTCCCGATTCTAATTTGCAGCCACCTCCCGAACATCGGTGTTCCACTTGTTCGCCACTTTCTGTGTCTTCATCTTGGCCTGAACGATCTTTAGAATATGGTGGAATTTTGAAGATCGTTCAGGAACATCTTGGCCTACACTCGTAGTGAAAGCGGGGGCCCCTAGCCACATGTCGAGCTAGGGCTCTCCACTCAGGGGGAGTGGAGACAGTGAGGGGAGTCTGGCGGTGTTATTGGCACCATGCTCGGTTGTTGCGGGTGTCCGAGGGTCGCTGGAATCTTGGGACGTAAATTGTCCCACTGTGACCCTCGAGTTGGACAGTGGGGTCATGGTAGGACTCCGCGAGGTGGCCGGTTCGAACAGCGAGGAATCATAGTTTAAGGTGGTCTGTGGCATTGAATTAGACCTTATGCGATCCTCGGTCATTATCGGAGACCTGCGTTGTCTGGGTGGTGATACCTCCGCGAGCTGATATGGTCTTGCGAGTTGAGACATTCTGGACGCGAAGTCCTGTTCCATGCAGGTTAGGAAGGAGCGTTACAGAGCTTCCATCCTTTCAGCGAAACCGACCATGGTGGCGGCAAAACTGGCGGTGTCACCCGGAGTGTTCCCCCCAGCTGACTGATTGTCGAGGCTTGAGGCCATGTAGCTGTCGACTGAGTTATTGGGGCCCTACCCTGTGGTGGCGGGAGCCGCACTGACTCATTCCCAGGTCGTACCCAGATGTTGTGTTGAGGTTGGGTGATTTGCACGGCCGGCGGCCTGTTGATTAGGCTTCCAGCCGTCTGATTCTCAAGCAGGAACGAGGATTGTGCCTCTACGACCTCGAGAACTGGCTTGTCGCCACTCGAGGTTCCCTGATTAGCGCGAGGCACCATTCCAAGCGAGGCAAATGACCCGGTCGGCCTTGTTAGGGGCTGACCTGGTGTTACTGCGGGCGGTCTCGGTTGGCTGGTAGCCACTCGACCAGTTTAGACCGTTGTGGCTCGGGTCTGCTGTTTAGGCGGGATCCGACCTGTTCCTCTGCGGTAGAGGACACTACCACATTCATGAGAGGTTCGATATTGGTGGATCCACTTGCTTGACTGCTATGGTCTACGACAACGGAACCACCTTGGTTCGGAGCTGGGAGCCTGGTTTCGGTTAGAAGGGTAGCTGCCGGGCTGATATTGCCCGGCTCATTCTCGATGGTTGGTGCGGACAGATCCGAAGTGTCACATGGCCATTAGAGGGTCTTAGTATTCTTAGGATTTTTGTGTTAAGAGATTTAATACTCCCCACAGTCGGCGCCAAATGTGAACGTAAAACTTCACACCAAGAATTTATGAGAGGATTTGAATGAGGGTCTAAATCTATGTTTAGATGAATCAATAAGAACACACAAGATGGCGAAAGAATCAAATATATTGAAGTGGATAAATCACTTAGATTGTTACATGAAATTGTATCTAGCTTTTCACTCGGGGAGAACATAATCACCCCTCCCCCTCACTCGTTTCCTCTATTTATCTTCCTCTTTCATTCCTTTTTATGCGGAACTGCCTCACCCACTCCTCTCCTCTTATCTAGGAGTCAGTTTCCTTCATGTATATCCACTCGAACTGCCTGACTGTTGGGCCTCATTCTCGGCATGAGCCTAATCCCACTCCCTGACTGATCTCCGGGCCCATCCTAACTGATTGGCAAGTTCCTACCTCAACAATAGTCCATGAGGACAACACCATTAATCTCAACAACTCATGGCTGGAGATTGACATAAGCGCTTGATTTAAACCTCTTTAAAACAAAAAGATAAGGAAGAAAGGAGAAAGATACACCGGGATGAAGCTTTCCCCAATTATACTGAAAAAGCTTATGATAATCTCAACAAAAGGCTTAAACAAAACACAAAAACCCAAAAGATTCAGACTTCTAACGGATCTAAGCCGGATATGATAACCGATAAAATCGGTAACTTGAAAAAACCAAACAAAAGAGAAAACGAAAACTAGGAATATGTACAGAGGTGCACGGCGCCGACTTATAACCGAACACCAGCGAAATTGCAATATGAGAAAGGAAAGCTCTAGATCTAGAGAGAGTTCAGGGAGAAAAGGGGAAGAAAAATTAAGCCTGACTATCCAACAATTTAGAACATCCATATTGTTTTGTGAGAAGCAAACGGTAGTATTCGGGTTGAGTTTTAAAATATAAAATTAATATATAATGTTATCGTAAATCTTTTACAGAAAAGCAAAAAATGTTTATGAGAAACATATATTTCTTTTTGAATATATAAATCCTAAAATAAAGTAATGTTTATTGAAAATATATACTAATATCTCTTCCGATTTGAGTTTATAAATCCTAAATTACGATATATTGTCTTCTAATTAAAGATTTTGAACAACAACCATAATTCATACAGAGAAAAAATACATGAACATTGTTTATGCATAAATGTTTAGTGGCATCTAGCTTACGGAAGTCTTTTTTTTTTTTTGTCGCAAACATATATTAAGTGGAAAGTAGTTGGCTTGAAGCCTTACAAGATTAGCAAAGTCCCCAAACCAATAGGAAGGGAACAAAAGAAACCAAGGAAACTAGGCTCGCACTATCTGACGTTGATGTCGGCGATAATCCATTGTAATACTTGAAACTACGTGATATTCCACTCGACCTGCAGTGCGCCATTAAGAGAGAGACCCTCTTGCACTACCCCTACCGCATGAAAGCCAAACAAACAATTGCTGGCACAAAAGCTAAGAGCTTATTATTAGCTAACTAAACCTTAAGCAAACACTAAGTGGTTCCACCTCGGCTTTGAACAACCGGAATCCTCACTGACACTACAAGGTTGGGATCCAGTGTTACTTCTGATGATGCCTCTTCCGCGTGTTGATGGTAAGGAGAAACAGACCAACAATACAGTGTAAACAGAGAAAACCACATGATCCAACCCGAGATTGATAGTAGAGGCCATATGAAAGGCTGGAATAAGAGATCAAATGGGAAAACTATGAGCGAGCACGATAAACCCTAGAATCGCCTTTAAGATTATTGTGTTCATCGATATGTTAAAGCTCCTATGGTAGATGAAGCTTAAGAAGTAGAGAAACTGGGAGCCATAAAACCACACGGTCAAAGGAGATCGACTCGCCACAGATCCGGTCTAGAGAGAACCACAAGATCCGGCCGTATGAAGGCCATCAACCACCCAAACCATCGATGAGGGACTCCTTGGAGATACGCCACCACCAGACCATAGGGAGACATAAACATCGGGAGAAGAATGGAGCTTCTCCTCGGACTGAACCGTCCTAAGCCACATTGGGAAAGCAAGCGCCGAATTGAAACTTAACCGAGTTCTTCCTTCGCTGAAGACCACTGACCATCTTCGCCTTCGTCGATCTATTACAAGCTCTGAAAACACTGAAAAAGAAACAAAGAAAAAATAAAGCAAAGAGAGAGAGGGGGGGGGTGATCGGGCCGGTGAAGACAATGTACGAACATTTTTAAAATTAGTGTTCATGTTTATATATAAAAAACATAATTATCTCATTTCGTAAATATTTTGAATCTCTACATACTTCATAGTACATTTTTGTCAATAATAACCCAAAATTATATAAGACATTAATTTGTAGTTAGTTATTGAAAACTCAAATAAAAATGAAATGAGTTAAAAGAAAATTTATCAAAAGAAGTGAACCAGAAAAATCAATGAAAGCTTAAAGTTTATTATGACATCATAAAGTATAAATCAAATTAATCAGATGGAAATTTGACATGCATCATAAATTTTTCTTTTCCAAATAGTACATTATTTTATATAAAATCGTATATTATGACACACTTTTTTTTTTGTAAATCAGTTAATTACAGTAATGATTCACCATCCTACTTGCAAGAAATGAAGATTATAAGAGCACCTCCAACGCATATAAAAAAAGAGTGTCTCAATCTAAAAAGGAATTAAAGGAAAAGAAAAAATAAAAATTTATTGGTCATGTATACTGATCCGTGTCCGTAGAAGGATACAGAAGACACCACAAATATGACATGAAGACATGCACGTGTCACGATAGAATTGGATGTGAGTAGAGAGAATTTTCTTCTCCTTTTCTCTCCCGCGGCGGAGAAAACGAGTTTCTCCTCGATCCTTCTCAAAAAATTCTTCGATCTCGATTTCTTGTTCTTCTCGATGATTTATCTCTCAAATCCTCTCATCCTATTTTCTCCAACACTCTCAAGTCATGTGGATTCGATCTTGATTTCAAATTAGCTGAGCGTGAGCGTAAGATCTTCGATCGATGAGTTAAATTGATAAATAATATTTGTATATTTGATTTATTCATTGTGTTATAGGGCTTGGAGGATCGTTGATTCCGGTCGTGATTTAATCAATCCCTACAAGTGAAGTCTCTCTCTCTATCTCTGCTCTGTTGATCTTAATTTCATTCTGGGGATTTAGCGGTGTTGTTATAATTAGGTGAATCTTGGTGTTGTTCTCCATTTCTTATTGGAGCTTTAATTGCTACGTTGTTTTAGTGTTATCCATAGAAGATAAGATTGTAGACCTTGTTTGATAATAAGCAAGGCACTGGTTTTATGGCTAGAATTTCTGCTTGTTGTGTACTCTATATCCAGATTAAGACTGCGTTGGATTGCTAGATTTTTTTTTGTATGATAGATCTGTGAAGTTTGAGATTTTATCAGTGTCTTGAGATGGTCTCTTTGTTTTACTCATTGCCTATTTAGTTTTTGAATGTTTCATTTGTGTTTTTAATATTAACTTCTCCTTGTGCAGGGTTTTGACGTGTACATGAACTTGGCCTTGGATGAGGCTGAGAAAGTCAGTATCAAGAAGAACACCACGAAACCACTTGGTTAGTTATTTGACAATCTTCACAATTTCTTTTAGTTTCTTTTTTGTTTCCTGGATATTTGGTTCTAACTCTCCCAAATATCATATTTCAGGAAGGATCGTGCTAAAGGGAGACAACATCACTCTGATAATGAATACGTAACAGCATCGTCCTTTTCTCATCATTTCTTCTATGTAACATAGAAATTTTACAATCAGATAGAATTTTATGTAACAAGATTCCTTCCTTCTATATGTATTCTAAAGACACCTACACTTAAAGAATGACCATTGGAGAAACCAAAACTAATAAAATGTTAATAGAATGTTTAGATTAAATTAATATTAAATTTACACTTAAAGATTCCTTAATAGGGATGACCATTGAGGGTGCTCTAAGAAATGGGCAAAATGCACAAAAAGCAAATAAAGAGAGGCCCTTTGAAAAAACATTAAACTATGAGGGTAAAGTGTGTAATTATAAGAATCTTTAACACGAAATCTTCTTCTTCCTCCTTCCTTACAGTGAACCGAAGCTAAAAGAATCAGAAATGGCCTCGAATCTGAAAACCTTCATCAATCTTCGTATAACCCTAATCAACCAGAATCGATCACTATCTTCTTCTTCCTCCTCACGAATACTCACACCAGTCAATCAATCTCACTACCGAAAACGAATCCTTCTCGCGAATCTTCTTCAACGGTATGGCTTCCCTTCCTCTACTCTCCAACACTTCCTCTCAAGGAACAGTTTCCTATTGAATTCGGATTTAGCAGAGACCGAAACCTCTCTCGGAATCTTGGTATCGTTGAGAATCCCTCAGAAATCACTCGTTTCGTTGATCTCCGATTGCCCCAATGTTCTCCGATCGGAGTTTTTGAGGAATTGGAGAGTTCCTCTCTCCGGTGTGTCATCTTCCTCCGCGATTAAGAGTGTTCTCGAGTATTCTAGTAGAATTGGGGTTGGTCCGGATAGGTTTTGTGAATGCATCAGGATTTTGAGAGGTTTAGGGTTTTGTGATAGTACTGTGAGTAGGATTCTACGTGAATTTCCAGGTGTTCTTGTTGTTAATGAGGTTGAGATTAAAAGGAAGATTGAGTTTTTGGTTGGATTAGACGTTTCTCGAGATAACATTGAGAGGTTCTTTCATGTTTTTCCTGAGATTTTGGGGATTGGTACTGAGACTAGGCTTAAGCCGTTGCTCTTTGAGTTCATGAAGATGGGGTTTAGTAAGGAGGAGATAAAGAAAGAGATTGGTAGAGAGCCGAGAGTTCTTGGGTTGGAGTTAGGTGAGCTTTCGCGGTGTTTGGAGTTGGTTAACTCGTTGAAATGCCGCGAAGTGATTAGAGTTAGTATTCTTAGTGAAGGAGCGTTCCGTGCTGGGTTTGAAGTGAAACTTAGAGTTGATTGTTTGTGTAAATACGGGTTGATTCGTAGAGATGCGTTTAAGGTTGTTTGGAAAGAGCCGAGGGTGATCTTGTATGAGGTAGAGGATATAGAGAAGAAGATTGAGTTTTTGACTAACAGAATGGGGTTTCATATTAATTGCTTGGCTGATGTACCGGAGTACTTAGGGGTGAATCTCCAGAAGCAGATTATCCCGCGGTACAATGTCATTGATTACTTGAAACTGAAAGGTGGGCTTGGCTGTGATATTGGATTGAAAGGTTTGATCAAACCAAGCATGAAAAGATTCTATAATTTATACGTGAAGCCGTACCCAGAATGTGAAAGAATCTTTGGAAAGAGAAAAGAGAATGCCCGAGTGAAACAACGACATCCCACTGGCCTTTGGAAACTTATGAAACCGCCTAGCCATGTTACAACGAAAGAAGATGTTGGGAGCATGAAGTCCTTTATGGAGTCCCTTGCTTAGTAGATTAGTTATTCAACTTATTCTTGGACTGCTTGAAACAAGGATTGCCTCTTACTAGATTAAAACAAATCAGTCACTCTCAGATACTTCTCGCTCCCTGACTTACTACGAGCTGCTCTGAATTGATTTTAGTCATATGATTATGGGGTTATCAGGAAATTTCCAGGTGCTATCGTATCTGATTTCGATTTCTTTGAGTTCGAAAGACAGTGCATCCTCCTCACTAAAAACACTGTATAATCATATGCCCACTTTCTGGTTCTGCATCTTGGAGGAGAGACATCTCTACCCGAGCGCACCGCCTTAAGTGCCCATATCTTTCCCCGAAGGATTTATTGACCAAAAATGTAACGACTTTGGTTCTACCAATTGTAAATGTATCTACTTGGGGAAATATCATGGGTTGGGCCGGTCCGTCCGTTCAGTGGCCGGTGGCCCGATATGACGACCCTATAAAAAGGGCATGACTTTGTTTTACTTTACAAACAAGTCGATAGATGTATAGTAATTTGGAAATAAGGCCCATTTCATAGGTACGAACATGATTTAAAATGAGTAAATTAATGATATGATTATATAGCCGACTGAGAACAGGACATTAATAAATAAGAGGAACAATAGGAAAAGAGTTTTATCTTATTGAAAGATGTATATGTATATATGAATTGTACAGAATGTTCGATAGTTTATATAGAAGTAAAAAGAAAAATTACTATGTTTGCATAGTGACAGTGGGATCCACATTTATGATGAATTGTATGTGTAAAATGATGTTGTATATTTTTATTGACTTTGTTTCTGTCTTTTTTTTTACGACTTTCATAACACTCCCCCTTGGACACTAGTGTCACTATGGCTTGTTTGCGTTAAGATATTTTGTTGTCTCGTTAAAAACTTTTCAAGAAAAATCATGTGGTAAAAACCATGGTAAGGTAAAAAGAGTGCAACCACGCAATCTTCCTCTCGAATAGTCAAGATGTCATCTTATAAGTCTTGATGACGGTGCATGCCAATGTTATGGACATGTTTCCTGAACGTAGAGGTGGGAAAAGACTTTGTAAAATGATTTGTTGCATTATCGGATGATCGGATATATTTTACTTTAATTTCTTTATTCTTCTCTAGCTCTTGGGTGTATGAGAAGAACTTCGGAGGGATATGCTTGGTCATATCGCTTTTGATATATCATTCCTTCGTATGAGCAACACATGCAACATTGTCTTCGTATAATATGGTCGGCTCTGTGTTTACACGGATTCCACTGCTAGATTGAATGTGTCGGCTTATTGACCTCAACCATACACATTCTCTACTTGCTTCATGAAGTGCAATGATTTCAGCTTGATTTAAAGAAGTAGCCACAAGTGTTTGCTTCTGAGAATGCCATGATATAGCAGTGCCTCCGATCGTAAAGACGTATCCTGTTTGTGATCGAGCTTTATGTGGATCTGATAAATATCCTGCATCTGCAAAACCAACCATTTGATTGTTTGAATTCTTAGCATAGAATAATCCTAAATCAGTAGTCCCCTGAAGATAGCGTAAGACATGTTTNCGATTGTTTGAATCCTTAGCGTAGAATAACCCTAAATCAGTAGTCCCTTGAAGATGACGTAAGACATGTTTAATCCCATTCCAATGTCTTCGCGTGGAGGACGAACTAAATCTTGCTAAGAGATGAATAGCAAATGAAATATCAGGTCGAGTACAATTTGCAAAATACAGAAGTGCTCTGATTGCACTTAAATATGGTACTTCAGGACCGAGTATTTATTCATTCTCCTCATGTGGTCGGAAGGGATCATTTTCAACATTAAGTGACCTTACGACCATAGGAGTACTCAGAGGAGTTGCTTTATTCATGTTGAAACTTTTTAACACTCGTTTGATATACGTAGATTGATGCACAAATATACCCTTTTGAGAATGCTCAATTTGTAGGCCAAAACATTATTTTGTCAGCCCGAGATCCTTTATATCAAATTCTCCTTTTAGATAATTGATGCTTTTTGTATTTCCCCTTGAGTTCCAATTATATTAAGATCATCAACATACACAGCGGTAATTACAAATCCAGATGTAGTTTTCTTGATGAAGACACAAGGACATATAAGACCATTTACATATCCTTCTTTCATTAAATGCTCACTGAGACGATTATACCACATACGCCAGATTGCTTGAACCCATATAATGATATTTGCATCTTTATTGCGCATAACTCTTTGGGTTCAAATCTTAATGATTCTGGAATTTTAAACCCATCAGGGATCTTCATATAGATATCAGTGTCTAATGATCCAAATAAATATGTTGTAACGACATCCATGAGACGCATCTCTAGATTTTTGTTAGCCATTAGACTCATAACGAATCTAAACGTTATTGCATGGGGAATATGTTTCCTCATAATCAATCCGGGGTCTCTGAGAAAATCCTTGAGCAACAAGGCGAGCTTTATATCTCGTAATTTCATTTTTCTCATTTCGTTTTCGAACGAAGATCCATTTATATCCAACTGGCCTCACATCTTTGGGTGTGGGCATAGTAGGTCCGAAGACATCTCATTTATTAAGCGAATCAAGTTCGACTTGTATGGCATCTTTCCATTTTACCCAATCATGTCTGTTTTGACATTCATATACAGATTTGGGTTCTGGATCTTCGTTTTCCTCATTTATTTCCTAAGACACGTGATATGAGAAAACTTCATCATATACATTTATTTCATCTCGATTCCATATCTTTTCATTATTAATGTAGTTTATGGAAACCTCATGATTTCCTTCATGATGCTCTGTAATGTCGTTAGACTCATGATTCGATTCCTCCAAAATATTTTGTGGGGTCATTATGTTTTTCAGCTTCCTTTCACTTTCTAGGATTTTTATCCTTAGAACCAACGGGTCTACCATGCTTCAACCGTGTTCTAGACTCACGTTTATCATCTGCTCGTTTATGTTCATTTGATATCTCAATACGAGCAGAAACATTTGCAGCGGGTATATGTGAGTTAATTACCGTTTTGGTATCTGCAAATGCATCATGTAGCTGATTTGCTATGCTTTGCAAATGCATAATTCGTCGAACTTCTAGTTCTGACTGTTTTGTAGGAGGATCAAGGTGTAAAAGAGTTAGTACAAACCATTTTATATCCTTCCCTACTTGTTTATTTTCTCCCCTAGAACCGGGAATACTTTTTCATCAAAATGACAATCGGCAAATCGTGCTGTAAAGTTGTCACTCGTCTGCGGTTCTAGGTATCGTATAATTGATGGAGAATCACAACCAACATATATTCCCAACCTTCTTTGAGGTCCCATCTTTGTGCGTTGTGGTGGGGCTATATGCACATATACCGCACAACAAAAAATTCTTAGATGGGAGATATTTGGTTCTCGACCAAATGTTAATTGTAATAGGGAATAATTATGATATGTACTTGGCCTTATCCGAATAAGTACTTCAGCATGCAAAATAGCATGTCCCCATACAGATCTTGGTATAACTTCACGAAATGTGCGGGAGTTCGGCAAACATTGGACCAATGCCCTTTGTTTCCGCATCTATAGCAGTTACTCTCACACCTCTGCGTGGAGTTATCATGAGTCTCTTTTCCTGTGGGGGGGTTGGTCAGAATGCACCCCCCCACAGATCTTGGTATAATAGGGAATAATTATGATATGTACTTGGCCTTATCCGAATAAGTACTTCAGCATGCAAAATAGCATGTCCTCATACAGATCTTGGTATAACTTCACGAAATGTGCGGGAGTTCGGCAAACATTGGACCAATGCCCTTTGTTTCCGCATCTATAGCAGTTACTCTCACACCTCTGCGTGGAGTTATCATGAGTCTCTTTTCCTGTGGGGGGGTGGTTGGTTAGAATGCACCCCTTATAAATATCTCCTCCCTCGTGAGTTATATCCTCTCCCTCGTCCACGACCTCGACCCCGGTTGGTTTGATTTTCTCTCTCTGGGTTTTTCATATCAATTGCATTCACCTCAGGGAACGCCTTGGTTCCTGTGGGACGAGAGTTATGATTTTTATGAGAAGTTCATTATTCTTCTCAGCGATGATGAGGGTCACCATCAATTCAGAGAACCGTTTGTATCCGCAATTACGATATAGTTCTTGCAGGACACGGTGCTCTTTGTGGAAAGTGAGATATGTCTTCTCGAGTATTTCTGCTTCGGTGACAGGTTTACCACAATATTTCAATTGTGATACAATTCTCAATATTGCGGAATTATATTCCTCAACTTTTTCAAAATCTTGAAACCTCATGTTTTTCCACTCCTCCCTCGCATGAGGGAGATTTATCTCCCTCTGATGATCAAACCTCTCTTTCAGAGCTTTCCAAAGCTCTGATGGGTCTTTGATGTGAGCATAATCATGCGTCACATTTTTATCAAGGTGTTTCCGCAGAAATATTATTGCCTTTGCATTTGCTTGGGCATATGCCTTGTTTCCCTCTTTTGTGGTGTCAGATAAATTTTCCGACTCCAAATAGAGTTCAACATATGTTGTCCATTCTATGTAGTTTGCTCCAGTAATTTTGAGAGCTGGGAATTTGAGCTTCTCAATATTTGCCATTTTCTAAAATAAAACCAGAAAATATTATTAATATTATTTATTTAAAATGAACCAGACATATTAATAAGCACATATATTACAAGAAGAACAAGCACATAAAAGAGAAAAAGGATCGTGATAGATTCTTCACGAGTAAATTCTCTGACGAGAAAACCATAAATAGAACCGAGAACTACACATGTTGCTAAAATCAAAAGCAAACGAAACAATTCTCTAATAAGTTTAGAACTAAACAAATTTCTTAGAAACGGTTTTGAGAGGGATAAAAATGTTTTGAATGATTTGAAATGAGTGAAATTTGAGGGTATTTATAGATTGAAAAACACTGTTCATAGCCATTTAAAATGTAGAAAAATTTAAAAATTTTCTTTGTGACCGTTGGACAAAAGTTAAATAATATAAATTAATCTGAAAAATTTATCAGGCAATCAGTTAATTGGTAGAGCCTCCTTATGGATACACAAAAGTTTACCCTTTGTATTAACCGCAAGAGCACAGCTAATG
>OVAP01005711.1:0-12703 GCA_900406295.1 Aurinia saxatilis
CAAGAAACAAAGATTCGGATATCAAAATGAAACCAGTCTTTAGCTAAAAAAGCAAAACAACAACGTAAAGAGGAAAATAGACCACAATCAAAATTGAATAAACATCAAGGTAGACCTAATCTTAAGGAATATTAAACTCCTCCAACTCATAAACAATCAAAAGTGAGTTTACTACCAACGATTACTAAAACTAGATCCAAGAAACAAAGATTCGGATATCAAAATGAAACCAGTCTTTAGCTAAAAAAAGCAAAACANAGAGCTCACCACATCAGCTGACAAAAAAGTTGTAACAAGAGTTGTTTGAACACAACTGTGCAAGGGAAAAACTTTACAAAATTAATAGACAATATCTATGATTGCAAAACATCCTCTTTAATTTTAAGCACAGATAACTTAAACGACAATATTTCATCAGTTCAGTCCACGTATTAAAATGTATATCCATGCAAAACGTGATTCCAACTGAATAGTAATGATAAAGAAAAAAAGATAAAACGCCTAAAAATAAGATAACATACAAAAAAACTAATACTTAGCTTAATTAATAACAGTCTTAAAAGAAGAAGTAGGATAAAAAGCTTTTGGATTATTCAATCACATTATTCTTGGCTAAGCTTGGAGCTACTCTTCTCTGAAGTAGCATTACCACTAATAAAAGAGCTAAACTTAGCCAAATGTAGTAAATTAAAGGAGCAGAATGAAAAGTTTGGATTATTTAATCACATTATTCTTGGCTAAGCTTGGAGCTACTCGTCTCTGAAATATCATTACCACTAATAGAAGGGCGCCTAAACTTAGCCTCTAGAGGAACAGTGTATTTCATCACCTTCGGGGCCCTGAAACTGAAGTCTCCAACCGGTGCATTCTTGAACTCCGGATTGGCTTCAACAAACGCCGCAATCTCATTCTGACTCCTCAGCTTCTTCCCGGTTGGAGCTATGTAGTAAGTATCGACCTTAGAGTAGTCCTTCCTCACAACCAAGCTCCTCTTGAAACCTTTAGGCGTTTTGGGAACACTAGGCTTGTCGATAGCCCACGTTCGTGATGAATCATAGTGGATATCCCCAGGCTCTTTACACGAAGTTTGTTTCTTCTCACAATTAAAAGGATCCTCCAGTATTTTACTTCGGATATGCTCGTACTCATCCTGGCTATCAATCACCCTCCACTTGAGACACTTCTCACATTGCGCCGCATAGATATCAATCATCCTCCCTGGAGCAATGTCCTTCTTCGCTATAGATTTTGCTGATTTCCCGATCTCTTCCTCCATTCTCACGAACAAGTTCTGCTTCTATGCTTTGCAAAAAAAAAAAAAAAAAAAATCTTAAAAACTTCAATGAGAATGAGTTTAATCCTAAGATTTTTCGGTAATTTATACAAAAATAAACCAGTTGTTTATTGACACATGTTGACGTCCTTGTCTTACATTCGCTGTTTAGAAATATGATAAGATTTGACTGAAAAATATGGGAAGTAAGAGTTTTTTTTCTTTTCTTTTTTTTTCTTACCAAAAATTATATGAAAAATAAATACCATTTTGAAATGATTTGTTTTCTTTTTTTCCAGAAAATATATGGAAACTGAGTAGGAGGGGATTACGTACAGATCACTTGTGGCTGTCAGTGAAAAAAAATAATTATGTTTAAATCCAAATAAACATTACCTAAAAGATTCGATTAATGCATGCATATACACCGAACTTAAGAAAATACATATGGATCCCGGTTTAGTCCAGCTAAAATGTTGTAATAACTATCAGAGATTCTTCAATGTATTTTTCTATTTTTTACTCCAAAATAGAGTAATTCCAAAATGGAGATGGATTTTACTCAAATGTATCACTCCATATTTTACTACAAAAAGAATATTCTGAGTAATTCATTTTTTTATTTTATTAATAATTACTAATAGTACATGTTATCGATAATATTAACACATTGACCCCATTCATTTTCTTATGTAGAAAAATTATTGTTATGATTTTATTTAAAATTAAAATTAATTATATAATGAAAATTACATTAGCATAAATCTCAAAGCCCGGTAATTCAGAAATAACCTCAACAGGAGTTATATCGGCAACAAAATAAACCTTTCTCGGCTATTAACTCGTTAAATTAGTAGTTGATGCTGTACTAAATTATTTTATGTTCTATTTTTGTTTCGGTATTTTTATGTATTTTTAAATTTATTATTAGTTTACGTCATTGTATTTTCTATTAAGTATTCTTTTTTTATTTCGGTATTTTTTATGTACTTTTATGTATTTTTAATAATATAATGTTGATCACAAAAAAATGCAATATTGATCATAAAAAAAAATACATACGAAAAAATGTAATTCGGAGTAGGAAATGGAGTGGGTTGGAGGGAATTTTACTCCAAACTAGAATTTGGAATGAGATTTAGAGGAGAGATGGAGATGCTCTCTCACACACATATAGAGTAAAGAAAAAAATATTCCAGGATATATATACATATTTAGATATATGCACAAAATTTATCCAAGGGCGATAAGAGTGAGTCAATAATAAGCATGGTCAAGACTGAGTTAACAATGCTAAAGACTAAGCATGGTCACAAATAACTTAATAAGTATAGCCAAGATTGACCATAATTTGAGAGATTCTTGTTTGAGTTGAGTAAGTAAGGGTATCAACGATAAACCAAATGATGCATCTAAAGCTGGTTTATCTTTAACCACTGAAAAAACTGACCACGCTTCTCAGAGAAATCAACCACTGTGAGGCGTATTCCTATAATGGACAACTCTTTTTTTTTTGCTCCATAATTACCATACCCACCAGAAGAACAAGAATTGATTTGAATATATGCTTCTTGAAACCGAGATGTTTCTTTCTAAACAAAGAACTCTTAACTTTATATCTTCTAATTTAAGTATTACCAATTTTGCAAATGGATTAAAAGGTGACTTAACCGATGCAGACTCGACTTTCTCCTTTAACTAATAAGACATATTTTTTCTTTACTGTACTGCAGATTTCACTCGATTTTCGGCATATTTTAATGTTTTTTTTTTTTAATTTGATTATCTTTTCTTCCAACCAAAGATTTTCCTTTTTAGCTCTTGCAACCGTAAAAACCTGCAATATATTTAAAAACATATGCATATAGTTATGCATTAGTCGATAAAAACTTGTTTTGGTACCCGAGCTTCTAGCTTTACGATTTGGGAAATGGCTTCATCATATTCATCTAACTCGTTTTCCGTAATATGATACTCTTTTAGTGCTGTCCGAAGATTCCTTTTTCTTATTGGTCACATCGAACAAGTTTTTTCAGGTGATACCGCTTTACAAGTTCACCTCGAATCCACAACCATATGCATATGTTCTAAAACATTTGGGGGTTCTTAAAGTCGCAAGGACTAAAAGAGGAAAAAACCCGGGTGAAAGGACTATCAAAGCAAAAATGGCAAAGTTAAACCTAGGGAA
Source organism: Aurinia saxatilis (assembly GCA_900406295.1). Lineage (NCBI taxonomy): Eukaryota > Viridiplantae > Streptophyta > Magnoliopsida > Brassicales > Brassicaceae > Aurinia > Aurinia saxatilis. Next base: position 3,462 of record OVAP01005711.1, read on the forward strand.
AAGCCGAGTGAAATCCGCAATATACCAAAGTCAAAAAAAAAATTTGTGGGCAAGGCTGGATTTGAAATAATCGAGACTCGAGAAAATAAAAAGGATTTTCAATATAATTATAAATAAATATAATCGAACACATTCTTATTCAAATTCAAATGATTTTAGATATCCAAAAACAGTTGATATAACAGAAATTCTTCAAAATAGTTAATAAACAATGAATAAATATTGGTGAACTAAGTCACAAAGTAGAAGAAGGGGGGCTTAGGGGGGAAATCCGGTTTTTTTAATTCTTCCGTGAATAATACCGTAAAAAAAATTTGTGGTGGTCAATACCAAAAAAATATATGACAAAAATGGGAGTCAAAGAGTTAATATTCGTTATTATGGGCTCAAGCCCGCCAAGAGTTATCAATTTAAAAGAAACATTGAAGTATAAGGAAGTATACTCAACGTGATGCTTGCTTTTGTAAAGTAATCTATGAAACCAAATAAATCTATATAATAATAACACAATTATCTTTCCATTTAGATTTCCACATCAACTACTCTCTTCTAAGGTTATCTACATCATCAAAATATCAAACCAGAAATTAGCTATTAAACCGAGAGAAACAGTAAACCAGAGATTGACTATTAAATAAACCCAGATATTTTTTCAAATTGACCCAAATAAAAAAATTCTCAAATTTTTCACGATTTAATAGAAGACTCAAGATATCACTTCAACAATGGCGGATCATCATCATCTTCATCAATAACATCGACCTCATCGTGCTAACAGAGCCCGGAATCAGAATGGTCTAAAATCTCTGATAAAGTTCCTACAATGTAAAACATAAAGGTGATTAAACCATTTGGGATTCCTAAAAATTAAGATATCAACACACATCTATATATGTAGTTAATATACGGATCCTTTCATAGACCTTAAATCAGCACGGACTCACATCTGCTGTGACAGATAGACTGTGCTATTAGTATATATATTCTTACACAATTTTATAGCAGACTTAATGCACCTTCACGGACACCTTGACCGTGAGTGGCAAAAGCAAAACAGTCATCATCGTAATGTACTTATAACCATGCAAGTATGCTAGTGGAGCCCAAAAACAATCTTAGCTCCAAGTGTACTTTCACAAACAAAAGTTTTGCAATAAAAGATAAATTAGTTCACTCATCGAAAGAATAAGATGTTACTAGCTCAACTTTAAAACCAATTTGTCTACGGCCATTTTAACTCTCAAATACAAAGCAATTGCTACCTTTCAAGCATTCTACAAAAGCAATAATATTGACAACAATTATAGCAAACAAATCCGTGTAACGCGCGGATCAAAACCTAGTTAAAAAGAGTTATGCACTTCACTAATAAGAACACTTTTCAATTAATATCTCTTTAAAGAATGTGATTGAGTTTTTCCCAACAATTAAGAATGAATCGATTTTAGATGTGCTTGCCCTTATGAACCTCAATTGATTTATCGTTGGTAGTCTTAGTTATCCAACTGAACTCATTTGGGTCATGATCCCTGGACTCACCACTGGTAGCTTGATCTTAACTATGCGCAGTAGTGGCTCAATTTCATCGCCACCAGAGTTTGTAGACTATGTTAGCTAAGTATTTGTACATGCATATCTAAATAGTAATACCAAATCCTTGCAAAAAAATTTTCTTCTCTATATGTGTATAATAATTATTAAAGTGTAGCCAAACCGGATTTTACCGGGATAACTGATAAATATAAGTTTTTGTGATAACAACTGATATCAAGTGATGTTTTTGAGATTGTAAACCGGAAATTACTTTTCGTATGATTTTTGAAGTCCTCGCACCAGCTAGCTAGATATGACAGTCACACACAGGTGACGTGTTGCCCCTCGTACGTAAAAGTCTTTCTAGATTTTCAGTCAGATACCAAAATGTGTGAAAGAGACGAGAACACATGTCACAACACAACTGGCATAACTTTTGTATAAATAACCCAACCAAATTTAGGTTAAAACTCATTCTCATTTGTCTACAAGCTAAATCCGATATAAATATAAAAGTAAATCTATTCCAGATTTACACATTATTCTCTGTGCTAACAGAGAGAGAAAACAGAGAAAGGTCACGGGCGGATTCGGATTCGCTTGGTGCAGGTCGGGAACCGATGGCTGACACCTCCGTCACTGTTGGTTTGTGAGCAGTGATCGGCTCCCGTCTTGTACCAACTGAATCGGACTCCGCCGTGATAAAGTTCAGATCTGGAACACACAATCTTGTTTTATGTTTGGTTTCAGTTCGTATGTTGTTTTATGTTTGGTTTCAATTCGTATGTTGTTTTATGTTTGGTTTCAATTCGTATGTTGTTTGGGGGGTTTTCTCTTAATCGAGAAATTTTATTGTTCCTGTTTAAAATCTAATCTTTATGTTCCGGATCTAAGGTTTTTTTTTTGTTAAGCTATAGATCTTGCCTCAAATTCGTTAAACCTTTTATTGAAAGTAGAAATTTTGACGGTAAACTTTGTAATTTCTATAAGGTTTATGTATTTGGGGTTCTGAGATTTGTCAGGGTTTGTGTTTTTGAATGATGAGATTTGGATTTGATAAACCTTTGCAGGTAAGTTCTCTGAGTTTCACCTTGATCATGGAAATTGGAGATTTATGTTATCGTGTGGTAAAGTTCGTTATGGTGTTGGATTCAGATTGTTTGTGCTGTTTTTGATTCTATAGTAATGTTTATATATCATAAATACATTGTGAATGAACATGTACATGATTGTCATAGTTTATGTATGACACATGGAAACAGTTTCTGTTTGACATAACAAAGTTAGGTTGCAGAGACATGGAGGAAGGTGTTTTTGCAGTTGCACATATGGCTTGTTTCTCAAATAATTTTTTTCGTTAGATATTTGTGTTCCTTGTGGTCAGATATACATGTATTTATGTTAAATGAAATGTATTATGTAAAAGGTTATAGTAGAAGAATACATCTTGTGCAGGTTTTTTTTTTCTTTTCTTTAGTCCTTTAAAGATTTGCTTTGTTGTTGAATCTAAAATGGATATGGTCGGGATATGTTTGTGATATACCCAATAAAGATGTGGAGACTTTTTTGCCAAAGTGAACGGATATGATCGGATTGGTTAACTTTTGAAAAAAGGTTTCTCTGATAACATTCTAGTCAAAAGTTTTACCAGTTTGGGTGCAAACACTTTCTGTTCTGTCAATCGCATGCGTGCTTAATGTAAAAACAAAGAGACAACAATTCTCTAAAGTCACAGACTTTTTGATTATGATCTCTGGTGCTTTTTTTACCTTAAAACACCCAATTGTTGTAGACATTGCATTGTCCTTCGTATTTTGACAAATAATGCATGTTGATATATACTACGCCAACGAATTAGTGGATGAGATTTAGACAGAAATTTGGCCAAGGAAATATGTTAATTAGTTAGATCATCAACTAGTTCAGTGATAGGGTTTTACAGACACAAGATTCTTAATTTAGGCCCTAAATATAACAAAACAAGACTGTTTTCTGAAGTTTTAAACAAAAGACTCGAGAGCCCTAAATCCCTGCAACTTCTATTGCTCTGTTTTGTGTTCCAATCACTGTTTACCTCTGCATGTCTCCTGCAAACATAAACAAAGGATTGTAAGAATAACGCAGATAAGCGTGACTGTGTGTACGTTAGTCCGTAGGGTTAGAACCTCACCGTGCATATGTCTTATAAAGGAGTCCAAATCTTGAAAGCAACTAGATCCTTGAACCAGAGGAGACGGTTGGCGATATGTGAAGAAAGAGAAATGAGAGCTATCTGGATGGTTTCTTGGCTTAGCCATTTCGATTATTCTCATACAACCTTCTCTATCAAAACAAGCTATCGCATTCTCTCCGCCAATACAAAGTCCCTTGTCCCAAGCTGCATTGATCACCTGCCACAAACAACCAAAACTTAGGCTTAACAAAACATTTGCAGAGAAAGCTGAAGTCATTGAGATAAGAGTCATTACCTGCCAACTCAGACCTTCTGGATCAGCAAATGGGTCTTCATGCTCGTTAGAAGACATTTGTGACCCCGGGCACACAAACTTCACCGTCACTGAATATTTCTTCAGAGTTTCGAAAACAAGAGAGTACCCATCACGGTTTGAAGAATTATAGTATCCTGCTGTTAGTTCAGCAGCATGACTAGCCGTCTTGTAAGACCAGTAAATCGCAGGTATCTGCAAAAAAAATAAAAATTGGTATTAGTATAATTGTTATGATTATCACTGGTTTTGAAGGAGAAGTGCCAAGCATAATATACCTTGACAATAATCTTTGTCTCCTCAAATGCGAGACTTGCCAGAGACAGAACATTTTCCGCATGCCCTACTAGCAACTGTGAATACCAGTTTAAGAAGAAGCGGCCGTAGTAGCTGTCATATTCACCTCTTCCTTGGAAGAAACCAGTTTCATGAGGCTGAGAATGGTAATGACCAGCATTATCTGGTCCTTTACCCCAGAAAGGGAATCCCCGTGACTTTGCTTCTTTTTGCAGACTCGTTTGAGAATATTTATCATAGCACTGCAATAGAAAATATACTAAAATTTTAAAAATGTAACCGTGCTCAAACTTCATTAGCCAGAAGTTAGAAGTAGGAATTTAAAGTTCAGGAATCTGAAAAATACCTGAAACTGACCAATACCCGGATATATCCAGCCCATCCTTTCTGGGAAAGCTGGATACTTTAGTTCACCAGAAGCTCCAAGACCAATCTCAATTGCAGCAATTAGTCCTTCCACAAACAAGTCATCGAACTCTGACCGGAAGCTTCTCATTAAATCAAAATAAACCTGCAAAAGTAGTATTGAGGATGAAGAAACAAGAATTTAGACAGTACAGAGAAAAAGATATTGTACACATAATAGAACAAAATGCTAAGCAGTTTTCGAGCTGTGTGTGTTATCTATGTACCTCTATACCAGTTCGTCCATGCAATACACGTTCCTTATCAATGCTCCAATTCAAACACTCAAAACTCCTTCTCCCTTCACGATCAGTGAAAAATATGTCTGGATTATCTTTTCCAATCTCTAAGACCCATTGCGGCAACGATATCATAATATTTCCAGCTGCATTCCCTCCATATTCATGAAATGCCATCACCACCTTCAAAATACCATATGCTATTTGGTAAGATACTAAAATATACGGTTTTTTTAATTGCAATGGAGACAGTTTGGTCACATAGGTTGCATTTGAAAAAGCTATACAAGTAAGGAATCACACACCTGTAATTTAAGTTTGAAGTCTCTAACAAGGTTAAAGAGCTCCCTATAGCCAGACCATACATATTTCTGAGGATTCCAACCTTCAACTATTCCCCACCAACAATCAATTACCACTCCATCGACATTTAATGACTTCATGTAACTCAATTCTTGCTTTACACCTTCCGGATCAACCAACTGGCCGAAGTTGTCTATTATGCCAACCTGAAAGACAAAATGTAGAACTTTAGCACAAGAAACCTTAAAATGGCGGAAAAAGAGGCAAGAGAACTATGTAAATATATTATAAAAACACACAGTTCTCTATTCAGAAGCTCACTGGAAGCATGGTGTACACAGGGACATAAAAGCTCTCTGTGAAGTCATTAGGAGGCTCTGTAGAATGAACATCTTGTATAAGCTGAAAGAACAACATAATCATCAGACGAGAAAAAAAGAAAAAAAAGTCCAGGGGGGATGCAATGAGTTTTAACTTTACTATCTACACTCATTGTACCTGATTGGGTTCTAAGCATCCAACGGAGCCAATAGGACTAGCTCCCGTATACCTTCCATTCCCGGGATGATCATTCTCGGCAATAACAACAGAATCAAGAGACACAGGAGAAAGATTATTCTCATCTATTCTAAGAACCGAATGATGTTGGCAATCAAGTGCAGCTTTCTTCAAACTACTCGAAGAAAGCGGACTCTCAATAGATCTGGTCGGAAACTGCACCTATCCAACCACACAAAATAACAATCAATACTTATCTACCAAGCTCATAAACCTATCCAACACATAGCATATACGGTATGCAGTTTTTCGATACAATTTCAAGCCTAAAGTGAAGTTCTAAACACATTTTGTGATAAAATTGAGCAGCATTTCGAGGAAAAAAACCCTAACCACATGATTATTAGGTTGATGTGATTGGCGATAAGTAGTACCGTCGGCGTCAACACTCCAGCCAGCTTCACGAGCTAAAGCAGCGATTACATCGTTCATATCAGCACGCGCCGGTAACGGAAAATTACCGTATTGTCTTAATCCGGCGAGCATTCTACTTGTAATTGCTCGTCTATGTCTTTCTCTTAGCTTCGTTCTCTCTTTCTCCTTCTCCCTTTCTCTTTTCCCTTTCCCACCTACTCCTCCTCCTCCGCCGCTACTTGCTTCTCCGCCGATGGTTCCGTTGTTTACGTCGTGTTCTGTTGGATTCATCGATGATGAAGCTGCAGCTGCGACGGCGAATCCTCGTGGCCGTCGAGATTGTGGATGGTTGTGGTTCCGGTGTGTGAATTGGTCCGGGTCGAGATTCGGGTCGATCGGGTCTTGCGAATGCATTTTTTTGTACTCTGTTGTTTCCGCAATTCAGATTTTTTTCGTGTGTAACTTTATGGATTTACAAAATGAACATCGGTTAGTACGATTAATTGCATAAAATGACTGTAATAAATGAAATTATACAGATATAACCATTATCACAAGATTCACAAATAACTATCACAACTGCTCTTTATTACTTTTTAATAGAAGCTAGCTTGTTACCAAGGTTAAAGTACGTCTTACACTTTCCTTTTTGTCTTTAAGTTGATTTTGGTTAAAGTCTTTACCGTTTTCTTTTTGTCTTCGAGTTGCCTTTTCATCACAACCATGCAAGGCAAAAAATATTTTGCAATTTTTTCGTCCATATATATGTATTCCTTTCTTACAAAATATGAGAACCATGAGACTCTTTCTTTCACTAATCTTATGTTAATTGAAGCACACAGGTCTATATGAAATTGATAAGCAAGCGTTGCTCGAGTTCAAGTCTCAAGTTCTTGCAGGCAAAAATTGTCTTGTCCTCATGGAATAACTCATTCCCTCTTTGCAAACGGACCGGGGTTAATGTGGCCACAAACACATGAGAGTTACCATTTTAGATCTCAGATGATTGAGGTTGGGTGGAGTGATATCACCATATGAGATATAATTTTTTAGAGGGAGGGATTCCAACCAGTTTATTTAACTGTTCCAGATTTTTGAAAATAAATTTACTTTCAAATCATCTTGGACGAGGTGTTCCTGAAGAATAAGGATCATTGACGAAGCTTATTATTTTAAAGTTTTGTAAAAATAGGCTGAAAGAACAGTTCCCTGAATTTCTAGGAAACTTGACATCCCTTGCTAGATTGACTCAAATGGTGAATTTGGCATTATCATGGAACAACTTTTCAGGTGTTTTTTCTTCCGCTATTTACAATATGTTCTCACTTCAGTATTTGAACATCTTTAGTAATGGTTTTCTCTGGCCTGAGGTCTGATTTTGGTAATTTGTTACCAAACCTTCAAGAATTTCATATCGTAAGAAAAAATTTCACTGGAGCCATTCCAACAACACTTCCCAATATCTCGAGACTTCAAACTGTGAGTATGGAGAATAACAGTTTAACCGGAAGTATTCCTCCAACCCTTAGGAATATACGGAACTTGCTACTCCTAGCATTTCAACAAAATTATTGGGGAAGTTCTTCTGCCGGTGATCTTGAATTTCTAGGTTCTTTAACTAATTGTACCCAACTCATACCTTAATTGGAGATGAAAATATGCTTGGGGAAACTTACATATTTCCACTGTCAATCTGTCATTGATATTGGGCCTAGGCCTTGTATTAATAGTCTTACGTTTAGGTTAATGTGTACACTCTTGTATATAAAGGCAGTTGCCTTCATCGTGAATCAATAAGAAACCTTTTCACAACTTCCTTAGGTTATCTGACATGGTATCAGAGCTTCTTTGAACCAACTACAAAAACGGTTCTGAAGCTTACGATCTTGTGATCTGAATCTCTCTACTTTCTTCTCTTCTCTTGTTCATCTTCGTCTAGTTTCTCTCTGTTTCTCTTCTCCTCTCTCGCTTCTCTCTCTCTGTTTCTTGTGACTGAAATCACTACCTATGGGAGACGACACACAAACCTCATCAAAGAACAGTTCAGGCATGTCCGAATCTTCAAGCAAAACCCGTGGAGAAGACTCGAGACAAATAATCTCGCCATATGATCTCATCGCAGGAGATAACCCTGGAACCACTACAAGAAATTTGATCATTGATAGCATATGAGGATAGCACTATTTTCGTAACTGCTATGGATGATGAATTTTAATTCTGGTTAATATATAATAACATTGAAATAATGTTAAAATATTAAATTAGGGTAAGCGGGAACTAAATCACTAATCCCGCCACCATTTATCTAAATTAACACTTAGCGGTAACTAAAAAGTGTATTTCCCCCTAGACTTAGTTTTTTTCCCCAATTCCCCCAAATTTCATTCACTCTCAACAACATCTGGGCAAAAATTCATTCTCCCTCCTTAGATTATTTCTCTCAATCTCGAATCTCACCACATTCTCCCTCCTTAGATTATTTCTCTCAATCTCACCACCACCACCACCGCCATGAAGCCAGCCTCACCCTGGAAGCTCACAATTTCGCCTTTTCCTTTGAATCTCAGTCCATCAGTGAAGGGAGGCGAATCTCGTCGCCGGTAAGTACATCAACCGCCGTCTGTTTTAATTTCATTCTGGGCTTTGTCTAGGTATCATTCCGAGCTAGGTATCTTTCTGTCCCGGACTCATTTCTTGTTTTCTCCGTCGTTCTCCTTTCGCTGCGTCAAGCCGAAACAAGCTAAAGGTATGTCTCCCCCTCATTTCTTGTTTTCTCCATCGTTAACCTTGATTTATCATCCACGCCGGTTCAATTTCAGTCTCTTAAATATAATTTCACTCTCATAGTGTGAGGTTTGAAGTTCTGTTGATATCAAAGAGGATCTCTAAGGACAAGAAGCAATAGAAACCTCGAAGCTGTAAGTAATCTGAGTTTTTTTATATAGCTAGTCTATATTAGTGATTTAGGGTTTCAATTCGGATTGAAATTGGGGAAAACTATTAGTGTCTCGATTAAATTTATGGGTTATTGTTTGTATTCTGCTTATTGCTTAGATTTAGAGTTTCT